>MU223504.1:348468-377605 GCA_018584345.1 Thuja plicata
ACTTGGGCACATCTCATCTGTTCATCTTGTGATCTTTACTTAGGTCTTGAAACCTTCCTTCTAAGCACACAAGCTCTGATACCAATTGTTAGTAATAACTGAGAGGGGGGTGAATCAGTGGCCTCAACAATTTATCATTTTAAACTTCAATCCACCAATTAATATACCTCAGATTATTAAGTTCCTACAAGATGTGTGCCTTTGAAATACTTGAAATAAATAACTGTCTGTCAGTTTACCTTGTCTATCCTTCTTCTCCTTGATAACCAATAAGCAGTGAAACTTATTTACCGATACTCAGAAAATATGTAGAGTATACCAGTCAATCCATAGATGCATATGTGAAATATAAAACAATAAAGTAATAAACCATACATACATAACACAAGGATTTTAACGTGGAAACCCTGGTAAGGGAAAAACCACTGGGATCGGTACCCCAAATTTTCACTCTTCTAAAGTGAGCCCTATTAGGAGCCAACCCTGTTAAAGGTTACATACGCATTGTTAAGTGCAACCTTGTTAGAGTATTTTTATACATAGGTTGTCACTTAGTATCTGGCATCTACGCTACCATCCTTGACTCAGCCTCTAGACTGTTAATAGGCTTTATGCTAATCTTACTACCATCCTTGAATCAACCTCCTTCTTAGACTGTCAATAGGCTTTAGGTAAGACCGATGCTACTATCATGAGTCAACCTTCTGGTAATCTATTAGGATATACCTCAATTACAAAAGACTGTTAAGTCCTGCTCTGTTAAGAGACTTAATGCTTCAATGATTAAACTGAAACATATGACTTGTTTCTAATGTAACTTTGAATTGTAGATATTCAGATCTATTTACATACAATACCTTTCTGATCAATATATCAATTCTATTCCTTTGTTCTTCATTCTTTCTGCTCTATGATGTTGTGCTTCACTGTGTGTCAGTGTCTATATAATTCTTTAGCTCTTCCCTTAGCTTGATTGATCAGGACTACATGAAGTTTAACCTTCATCATTTTCTCTTCAGCATCTTCTATCAATTCACTCCCCCATGTATTTGATTCCTCTAGAAATGAATTATGCTTGTCTCTTATATAGACATGATACTCCTTAATTCTTGGTTCTTGATTCTTGATTCTTGGCATGAAAAACAATCCAGCCAAATTGATTTACAGCTTTAACCTATGATTTATCTCATAGTTATCTTCTTGCCAACTGTACAAATCATCTTTAAATCACTTACTTAACTATGGTCAAATAAAACAAATAAAACAACCAGTTAAGTCTATCCTTAAGCTCTGCCAGCTAGATATTTTGTCATTTTCTGATATCTCTGTTTTGTCGGTCAATTATGCAGTTTGTCACCGGTAACAACTGCCAGTTCCATCGATACAACTTTAGTTAGCTTTGGGATCTCCATCCATTGGGAATCATTGGATCTTGCTCATCAGGCAACACTATTTTTATCTTGTCGGGCATCTTGTGATTCTTCTTCATCGGGAAACACTGTCTTCTACTTTTCAGGCATCACTGTGACTTTATCTCTATCTTTACCGATGGTGTGCACTCTGTCGGTGTAGTCTGTCACTTGGTGAATACTTGACTTTTATGCATTGCTGAAAACGTAACCTCTGTTCCATTGATTCCCTGAAGTCTTTGGAATTATGTATATGACCATACAGATGATATCAAGTTGACATCAATGACAATACAAACCATTAACTGATTTAATGTCTTGCATCATTTTCAACTTAACATTGTCAAACATTCAGTTAGTTACATGTCATCAGATATGTTGTCATAATTCCTAGCTATACATGTAAGTATTTCCATATCCATAAAAATACCAGGCACTACCAACTTGCCTATTTCAAACTACCATACATTATTGTGTGGGGGTTAGCATTTCTCTAACCAAAGAGCACCTTAAATAAGGCCAAACCAGTCATACCTATTTTGGCATCCCTAAAAGACTGACCCAAATCATATAACCCTTCAGTAATTTTCAAGTGTGGATCCTTGGGGACTAATTTTTTTTTCTTAGAAGCATCTTAGTTGACATTGTTAATTGTTGCAACAAATCATTGCAGACATTTTTATCCTTATAATTGACCTTCCCAGAGAATTCTCTTCTGGGAGGCATTGTGAATTTAAAGTTTGACAGTCTAACAATGAATAATAAAACCTTTCTCTTTCTTCACACCCTACTAATCCCCTCAGATTTCTTACAACCTAGAAGTACCAATACCCAAAGATTACTAGTTCCGCAAGAAGCTTGAAAATCTGGCCATAATCACCACAACTTCACTCCGCTCTGCAACTAATGTCAATTATGCAAAAATTATTTAGTGATCGAAAAGATAGAAATCCCATCATCTTAAACATTAAACTTTAACTGGGAAGAAAGCACATGTTCACCATTACCACTCTGAGTTCAATACTTGGTGTCCAACTGTTGAAACTAGCTACTTCTATATTTTAAAATAGAACCGTTGATTCTACTAGATTTTCCCCATATCAGACGGTCTACAGTGAATCCTCCTCAATGTTCATCTCCTAGGATATGTGGTAGCATGTTGTTTTCTCTTGATGAGTAAAGATTGAACACTTTATACTTACAGCTTAGCACCAACTGTTGGAACTTCTCAATCTATAGTGACTTTAATCACCTTTACAACTCACAGCTTCAATCCTGTAGGGACACATGGTGGCATGGCACAATGCCTTATTGATTAAGACAACATCACCTTTGATCTAAGGCTTTGCGCCAGCCATTAGATCTTTATCAACTTAACTGGTCTTTACTTAGCCTTCCTATGGCCTGCAAATTTGATCTCTTGGGACATGTGGCGAGATGTCACAATGCCTTAATGATTAAAATCATTGCTTCTTTAATTAGAGGCTTTGTGCCAACCATCAGATCTTCTTGAAGATGCTATGCATTTACTCAGAACTTTAATCATCCGATGGACCCACTAGACTCCATGTGGCTGCATGGCATAATCCCTTAATGACTACTGTGTGAGCATATTTACCATTAGCCTTTGTGCCAATCGATGGATCCAATCTGACATGCTTTCAATTTAACTTCATCTACTCATTCACATCTAGGCCCACTGAAGACATGCTTCATCACAGTGCTATCCCTCGAAGAGTAACTCAACAACATCTTTTTCATGAGGCTTTGTGTCATCCATTAGATTAGATCTAACTTGTCCTCCATTTAGCCTTACCTTTATGATGATACTCTGGCCCACCTAGGACACATGTCTCAATGGCACTTTCCCTCAATTTTATCCTTCATTCATCTTTCATCTATAGAAAAAGTACGAGTCCTCAGATCAACTTTTATCTACGATGATAAAAAATTTGGTATCCAATCTACGACTGAATCTTCTAGGGACACGTGGCTGAACAGTGCATTCCCTTAATATTTAAAAGTCATTCATCTTCATCATGAGGGAAAGGGACAACCGTTAGATTAAAAAAGACTTGCACGACACATAATGAATTTTATTAAAACATTCACGGACTTTGGACTTAGGGGATAATAGATGATCGCGGGGTTAGGACACCAATAACTTAATAAACATGAAAATTTTATAAGGAACCCATTCGAGACATGACTAAGTGATAAAAAGTAACATGAAATTAGAAACCTTTTCAACACTTAGGGTTTTAAGACAAAATTTATGCTATGAAACATGAAACAAGGGTTTTTCAAGTGTTCATCACAAGATATTTTGCAAAAATAGACCAGGGACTTATTGTTTGAAAAAAAAAATTGAATAGACCTAATAGTGGCTCTTTCTAGGGATGAATACCTCATGTAGGTGTTACAAGAATTCATAATCTCAAGGTGAGTAGACCAACCTACTGGAAAACAAAACTACTCACACAATAGGAAAGAAAACTAGCCTAAGATAGAAAGAAACACACTTGTAGAAACACACTATGTATACAAACCTAATGTTCATGGATAATTAGACTTCATGAGAAGTATAAATTCAAGAACTGTCCATGAACTGACACTTCTAAAATATTTCTAGCAAGTTCTTTCAATAAATATGAATTTTTCCCATACCTTTCATGGACAATATAAGGTCCCATCCAAATTGGTTTGAATTTCCCATGCTTCCCTTTATCTTCCAACCTGGAATTCCACATGAGAACATAATTTCCTACATTAAAATGTCTTGACACTGCCTTCTTGTCATACAAGTTCTTCACTTGCAATTGAAGTTTTGTATTCTTCATAGAAGCTTACCTCCTTGCTTCATCTAAATCCACCAGGTCATCAATTCTCAATTGCATGTCAGTATCAATATCATCATCATAAGTCTGAACAAACTTATACATCTACATCAAATTGTTTTGGGGAAATCTTGCTTGGATTCCTTAAACTAAATCAAAAAGTACACATCCAATAGCATTTTTTGATGTCACCCTGTCTTCCCATACAACCAATGTTAAATTTTAATCCCAGGCCTTCTTGTTTGTATCTAGAACTCTTTTAACAATCTTGAGGAGGCTCTTATTTGTGGATTCAGCTTGGCCATTCCCTTGTGGATGATAGGGTGCAGAGTAAGAGGTCTGAATACCATATTCATCATAAAAATTGACATATTCCTCATATTTAAAACACATGCCATTATTTGAGATTATCTTCCATGGGAACCCAAATCTAGTAATTATGTTCTTCAGTTAAAAATCAATTACTACTTTACTTGTAGCTCTCTTAGTGGGAATTTCTTCCACCCATTTAGTAAAGTAGTTTGTAGCTACAATAATCCATGAATGTCCTCCACTAGACTTTGTAGCTATCTCTCCTATAAAATCAATACCCCATTGCTGAAAAGGGGTTGTTATGCCCTGCATACCTGTCCCTACATTTTGTAGGAAAAATGTTGGGTCCCCCTTTTTTCTTGCTTTTTGATTTTTACCTTGCCTTTCTTTCTATGTTTTCCTTTGTTTTCCCTCTGGAATTTTCTTCCGTGAGGGTGTCTTTCTTTTGCTGGTGTCTTCTCATGTCTCCAGGACCCGGTCCTAGAGTTTGTTTATCTCTTTCAGAGTCAGACTCTAGGCTCTAGGATTCTCTGCCATCATATCTTATTTTTCTAGAGGGTATGGTCACATGGAATCCTCGGGCCCGGAGTCCAGAGGTTTTTTCAAGTTCCAGGATTTTCTGAAAGAATGCAACGCATTTTTACAATAAGGGTATAAATAGAAGTTACCTGTCATTTTCACATTTACCACAATCAAACACTTACAACATTCAGAGTGATTAAGGGGAATCAAGGCAATTAAAAAAGATTTTTCTCCCAGTGTTTAGTGGAATTTACCAGTGGTTTACAGTGCACGCTCATGGTATTTTTGAAGGTTATCTTATTCCAGAACATTTCAGCATTTGTCCTCCCCGCATTTCTTGTGTTCTAGGTAAGCCTTCAGCTTTTTCTCTCTGGTTTCTGGTTTTCCAGTTCTTGTTTTCTTTATGGGTCTTGTTTCCCTTTTTGTTTCTTGTTTGTTTGTGGTTCCATTTGTGGTTTTCATCTCTAGTTTTGTTTTTGGTCACCTCTTGTTGGTGGTTTGGCACTAACAGAGGGTTGTTCACCCTTTGTTCAGTTGTAATTTAGGCTAGTTTCCTGTGCATTTTGTAGTTCTTTTATATATTATGTAAATGTCTGTAAGTTGTGTATATATGCCTTGACCCTCGGCCCTCTATATTCTACTATATTTTTGGTGTATATCCTTCTGGTACCATGTTGAGCTCACCACGCCCTTGTCTGTGTTCCTAAATTTGTGAGCTCACCCATAGGACAGAATACCATCTAGTTTAGACTTGGCTCCTTGCTGGTTTGAACCATGGTGGTTTTCTCTCTTCACCGCCGTGGTAGTCTCAATGGAAAATTAATTTCCCATGTGTGCATTTAATTCCATCTAAGTGGCTTTCAATTTGTGCATGTTCTGACATTTGTTAGCATTATTACCATAACTCCCACTTATTGCATAACCACGTGACATCCATGTCAGCCTAGTACGGCCCATCTTCTAGCCATGTTACCCAATGCTTGGTTTTCTAGACTTTGGGTCCTGTGTCCTCATTCAGCCCCTATACCACTTTCATCATACAAACTGGAATCCTCAAGGGCCCAGATAGTGGTCAAATTCCTAAGTTTCCATTATATGCACATATTTTCCAGATTTTGACATGAACAAACTTTTCAGGTGAATGCACGATGCGATAGTAAGATCTTTGGATCCCAGAGTTATTTTTTGTCTCATATAAATTCTGATGGTCGTCTTGCTTTGCAAGTTGCCAACATCAAACTCATTAATCATGTCAGAGGCATCTGCATCTTCTCCACTCAGGAGTCCAGATCTCCCCACCGTGGTAGTAACCAAGGCAGCCGTCAAGACTAAGATCAAGAGGGCCCTAGAAAAGCTTCCACTAACCATGAAGTACTTGAAGGAAAACACTATCACAGGATCAATGATTGATTCCAAGGTTTAGTTTATTACCGACACTAGCATTGGAATGAGGGTAGAAATGTAGGCCCTAGTGAAAATGATGTATATCGAACGAATGGCCAGAGACCCATTAGCCATCAATATTGGCGATTCAGGGATTCTCAAATCTTCTTGCTTCCCTTGCTCCATGCAAGCCTTGGAACTTATTCTTACTCTGGCTGCACACTACAATTCATTTGTCTGAGCTGTCATGCTCGTTGCCTCGGTCCCAACCAGATATCCAACCCCCATGGTGTCTTTGGATGACACAAGTTTTCAAGCGGGTATGGGGATTCCCCAGTTTGAGGAAGCAACCATCCTCACATGGTCCATGGCCTTGGGAGAATTTCTATAACTAGAACACATGGTCCGGCAATATCTAAACAACAACTACCTGAAGATGCCAAAGAAAGACTCCAAAAGGATGAAGCTGGAGATCCCCCGATCAGAATTCAAGGAAAGTATACAAAAAGGGATTGTAGAATTATGTAAGATCTTTGGAAAGCCCCATGCCCAAGAATTCTTGGCATGGATGTACTACTTCCTATTGGGCATCTCCTTCGGTGAACAATATTTTGATTAGGCCACCATAATCTCAAATCATGTGGACACCCAGTTCCTCCAGGTCACTTGGACCTCTAAATTTTACATGAAATCCTATGTTCTCTAGGCTCTGGTACAACAATTCCCCATCACAAATGGGCTACTCACAATAGGTGTACTCGGGTTGGCCCAGGCCAAAAGGCTCCCTAGGATTATTTCCCACAAATCCAATGGGAGGCTAGTTTCCTCAACTTCTATCGAGTAAATGATGCCTTCATTTACTACAATCTCCTCACACCTACCTGGGATGCCAGGTACTACCTCTCTAAGGAGGAAATGGATTTGGTTAGAAGTTATGGCCACTATTACATTCAGTTCTAATAGCACACCTATATTCAGGTGACCGACTTCTCTGAGAAACCCCATTTGTTACCCAAGCATTGTGGGATCAAAATAATTCTTTTGGAATACTGTCAGTAGATATTGGAGCTACACACCCTCTTCACGATGAAGAAGGTAACAAATGTTCCATTCCCAATCACCTGTGGGAACTATTCTTGTATTCTTCCTACAGCTAAGGAGGCAGACAACAAGCTTAAAAGTTTGGGCTTAACAAAATTTTATATGATGCGAAAGAACTTTGATCCGCTAGGAAAAATAGAAATGTCACTTCCCCGGTTATCAAAGCCCCATGAATTTCACGTGGAGGATTTTTGGAAATATTTCAAGGATGAATTTGAAGTCCAGAGCCGACACTTTGTCTAGATGACAATGGGGATGATGTGGAGGCTGAAGCTTCAAAAGTTCCCTGATGACTTCTCGGACACCGGGTCCATTGTGGACCCACAATATAAAGAAAGGGAGTAGACAAAATGGCTCTCCCCCCAGTAGACTATAATTCCTAGAAAGTTCCAGCAATTGAGGATCTTACCCATGACGTGGTTGAACGCAGCCACACGTATTTTAAGAAGGCATGCCTCAGAAGCACATGTAAAGTTGGCCCATTTGTGCGGGGCTCAACTTCTAGGGTTGAAACCTCCTCACAAGGGGAGGATAGAGGAAAAAGGATAATGGGGAACCTATCGCAAACCCCATCTGTGACCCCCATAATAAATAAAATGAAAGAGACACTGGCAGCCACCCAGCATATGATGGAAAGATTGATCACTTGGCTGGCCACCCTGGTACATATGACCAGATCTGTTCATCCTCCCTCTTCCCCTTCACTGGCAGCATTGATGGTCCAAGCAATAGGCACCATAGTGGAGGATGAGCAGGAAGCTATGATGGATATAGGGCCCCCATTGATAACTTGGAGAAAGAAAAAAAAGACTAACCCTTAGCCAAAGGTTGATCCAGAACTTGGGATGCCAAGCATCCAAGAAATACAATTTTTTTCTTTCGACTCCCCGGAGCCAGACACAAGACCCAAAGATATCCTGGAGACCTCCCCTCCACATGAATTTGATGATGTATTTGGGACTGATGAATTTGGGAATCTACAGGGAGATATCACAAAGTCGGAAAAAGAGATTGCCACATAGGAAGAAGAAGTCCTGAAACAAGAAGCTGCCCAAGAGCAGGAAGCCTAGGAAGAAGAAGAACAAGAACAAGAATAGGTAGATATCTCTGACATCCCAGAGATATAGATTATAGGGACTATGGAGGGTAGGCAAACACAAGATGATAAAACAGCATCGGTTGGGGAAACTAAACCTACAGGATCAATCGTGACCCCAATTGCCATGTTCAAAATGCCGCCTCTAAGGGTAAAATTTGGTGAGGTAATTACAGCGACCAAAATGATGAATCTTGGCCCACTGCCTCCACCACCTCCAAAAAATGCACTGGCAGGAGAAAATATTCCAGTGGAAGAGGCTAACAAAGAACAACAACAAGGTGGGGAATAGAACCCCAAAGAAAAAGACATTGATCCAAACAATGTTGAGGGTGCAGACACCGGAGAAAATGATATAAGAACTATTGAGATAGATATTCTTGGTGAGCCCAAGAATGCGGGAAAGGAGTCAGAAATGGCTCAGAATACTGGGGAAACACAACAAAACCCCAGAGGGGAACTACAAGAACAAATTTTCGCTTCAAAGCCACCCACACCACCATAATGGTTAGTGGAGTCTTGGAAGAGGAAGGCCCCAGTAACACTTAAGGCCCATCTCTCCTTGGCAGAGATGATGGCACAAATGCAGAATCCTCCCAAGGCCAAGAAATCTCAGACAGTCCATACTCTTCAGACTGTGTCAGTTAGAGACATAGTTGCACTGATTGCAACACCCTCCCTAGATGTAGATGAAGCAATGACAAAGGTTGATGAATATGCCATCACCAAAATATCTCTGGGGAAGAGAGGGAAATAGGGCAAACTGGACCTGTTAAAAGAAGCGGCCAAGGTGGTAGAGGCCTGCTATGAAAAGGAAGCCCAGAAATTTAGGGAAAAAAAGGAAAAGAATGCAAACCTCATGGGGCTACTAACAGAGCTTCCATAGCCTATTACTACCATTCCCCCAGATGTCTCCACATCCAGGGCACCTCTCCCTCAAGGTGACATAGATTCACTATGGGCTATGAAGAGAAAGGCCTAGGCAGTCAATGAATGGATTACCGAACAGGTGGGAAATGTCTGGTGTTTCTTAGTATCCACACTCTTAGACCTATATATAGCCAGAAATACCCTATACCAAGTTGAAACTACTATCTCCATCTGGGCGGGAGATATTGAAAATTATGAAGCATGGAAGGTTTAGTTGGCAGAACTCATTGGTATTAGAGAAGAAGTTGTCTCTGAAACCAAAATTTTTGGAGAGGAGTCTTTTGACTTTGTTCAAACCCAGCACTCAAGACTTGACCTCACATTGGAGGTTATCAAGCAACTTGTAGGGGCGTTGCATGACAAAGTCCAAGAGGTTGAATATTCTTTTAATATATACAAGTCAATCATTTTGAAGGTCTCCAGAGTTAATCCTTTTAGTACTAAAACATGTACTTTGGAGGAATACGTCATGGGAAAATTTGACGAGCTAATGGAGTCTTGGTATGGATCCCCAGAGGGAATAGATGGAAAAAAAATGACACGGATAACTCGCATGGTGCTCCAAAGTCACGACGCGACCAAGATGGCCGCAGAATTCAAGGCAAATGTTCCAGATCTGGGTGAGCAAGTGGACGTGGCTAAGTTTTGCCGAGCTGGCCTCAAAGATATTAATGAAGATGGAATCGCTCGGCTCTTGGAAACCTTCAATGATATGAAGGAACAATAAAATTCTCCAAGTTTCAGAGATGATCGCCAGAAGATGTACTTTGTATTTATTCATTCTTTGGGAGTGCAAGCTTCTAGATCCCAAGGTTTTAGATCCCACAATTTTGTATTCTTTCAGTGACCAGTGTCTCAGTTTTTGGAGTCGTCCAGGCACTATCAGATAGTTAATGAAGGTGTCAGAAAGTAGGTAACTGCAACAAGGCACATCAGCTCATAGGATGGTTTTGATAGATGGTCTTCCCACGGTGCCACTCCAATGTAACACCTAGTGCATCGGAGACAAGGATCTACTTTCCCATTGATGTGGCATGTGGCCTCAATCCCCGAGGGATCAAATTTCTTCTTTTCTCCTTCTGGCACTCTTCTCAAGGCTGATTCTTCCACTCCTCCTTTCTTGTCTTATTTTTCTAACATGTCAGACATTTTCTATCTCAAGGTCTTTGTAGTGTGGTACAGGTAGTACTAACCACCAAAAATTATATTATATTGTTTAAAGTGTAAAGTAAGTTAGGTTAAGATTAGGGAAAACTTGTGTATAAATAATAAGTCCAACCTCATTCCATAGGTTGGCAAAATTGATGATATTTCAGTCCATAGCTATAGCACTTTCAGTTTTTTAGTTCTTAGTTGCAGAGCTCAATGCTCCTTAGTTGTTAGAATCTCCCAGTAGTTAGACGCTCCCTTGGAGCCACCATTATTGTATGCACGAGTGCTAGCTAGAAACATGTTAATGAAGAAGGAAGGATTCTCTCAATGATGTTGTTAGCATTCTGATCTCTGGATTAATGTTCTTTTTGTGCTGTATGTTCCTTATGTCCCTTTCTCTAATATTTTAAGTAGATTAACAACCTTCTTTTCCCTCGCTATTGGATAAGTATGAACTGATGGTTCTATGTTTATTCAGTATTTAGTGTAGCATGTTAGGGAATGGTTGATGTTTTGAATGTTTGACATAAACTATAAGTAGATGGAATACTTCCAACCTTGGTGTATCTTTTGAATTTATTTGGTAACTAGCAAATGCTTGCAGGGAAACCTCACTTACCTAAATCCCTAGAATAGACGAGCCAAGATAACTAGCTATCCCCTCGAACAAAATAGCCACATCCCCAACTGAGCCACTACACTCTCGAGACCCAACTCTCAGGTGCTTGAAAGCCCAGAGAATCTCATTTCTCTGGATAACATTTATAGTCAAAGTTGGCTGGTACCTGGTGACAACTTACATCTATTGGCGAACCCGGTCACAAAGTCCCATCAATAGAAACTAGTGCTAGAAGGAGGGCATGAGCTCATCCCCTTCTAAAGATTTAGACTTCACACCACTCAAGGGTTCCCCAAGCCATAAATTTAGGAATCAGACCTTCAGTGGGATTGGATCATTTTCACCTGCAAGATTTGAAAGAATCCTTAGATCAGCCCCCAACCCCAGAAGGTTTGTCGAACTCAAGCCTCTCGCTCAAAAGAAATGGACCCTGAAAGCTAAGCCACCCACCATTTTCTAGGGATCTAGCACATCCCAGAACACCCAACTCTCCAAGACTATCCTGGGGAATAAATTTCAATTTGTTCAAAACCCAACACCCCTGATGGATGCTTATTTTGGAAACATCGGGTCCCCAATGGGACAGTTTCTAGGTGCTACTCACAATCTTCCTTTGCACCTAGAGAAGATCTATCCCCGATATGAGCATTTGGGCTCACGAATCGTAGAAGAGCATCTACAAGCATACAAAGATGCCATGAACTGACACCAGATCCAACATGAAGATGTTGTGACTCAGTTGTTCCCTCTATCCTTGGGACAGAATGAGCTGAACTGGTACCTCAACCTGCCCACCAAACCAATCAACAGCTAGTAGGAGATGGAGGATTCCTTTTTGGCAGTCTTCCATGTACATGTGGACCTAGCATGGTCCCACATCTAGTTCATCTCCATTAGGAAAGAACTAAATGAACCCCTTGCAACATTTAACCACCGGTTCCAACGTGCCTTGAAGCGATGCACAGGTCCCTTCATCCCATCCACTGATGTAACCATCCAGACTTACCTGAACATGATGGACCCTTTTTTTTCTACTCTCCTTTGGATAATTACCACCCCATTAACTAGGACACCTTGGCGAAGGTTACAACCTAGCCTTGGAGTTGTCCTATGGTTTGAACAAAGCCCTGGGCGAGATTGGGCAGAACTTACCCTACAACATGGTACCTGTTGAAACCTCCTATGCTGGGGGATATAACCCCAATCAAGAAATGGGTGCCCCTATGATGGCCATGAAACCACCACCACTGATAGACCAAAAATCCTGCTATGTACTATACCCATCTCAAGCTCAAGCAACACCGAGTCTGGAATCCTTTCTCTGGAACCAGCCGTAGCAAATGCAACAACCACAAATGCAACCTTCCAGAGTTCCTTTCTTTCAGTCCTCTATGGCTGGAGGATTTTTTCCCTTGACTCTCACAAAAACCGCTTCTTTCCCCGGGAACCAGCAACAAAAACTGTCACATTGTGACACGAATACCCAGCTGACCGCCGAGGTCAAATATCTCTAGCGATTATTGCCCTCACTAACTGTGAACATGGGACACTGAAGGTGGGGTCCTTTGCACCCCACAACTCCAATTCCTAGAGGGGGAACATCTTTGGCCAGTGAAATACCAATGCCAGAGGAAGGAATTACAACAAAAGGCCTCGTCCCAACCAACAGCAATGGAAAAACAACACTAATACCAGAGGTCCTCCAATCCAAAACACCAATCAGGGTAGTGCTAGACCCATCCATTCTCTATAATTTGCAAAATTCTACCCGATGACTAACTGGTGTAGATTGCACAACATTGGCTCTCATTTCGAGGCAAACTGTGCCACCCTAGAGAAGGTCATCCTAATCTCCCAGTCAGATAGGCAATAATCTATTGATTCACCACCCCCAGAAACCTCTGCACAAGAGCCCACTCATAGTGCCTTTACCTATGAGACCATCTTCTTTGGAATAGACAAGAGAGACAAATAAGAGCCCAATCTGCAGGGGTTCTTTGATGAATCTATTCTGGCCTTTGAGGCCAATGCCTTCACCAACCCATAGGCTCCTTACAACACTTGGAGTCGGGATGGTAAAGGACAAATTTATACACCTATGCCTCCCAAAGACACCCCTCCTAGGGACAACACGATTGATTGATTCATCCCTCCAAATGGCCCTGGCTCTAATCAAGCTAAGGACCCAGCCAACGGAAGTCACCAATTCCTGAGGGGAAGGTTTGACATCATGAAGGTGCTAGAGAAAACTACCACCTCCATGACCTTGACGTATGTTGTTATAAACTATCCTAAGAAAAAGAAGTCCCTTCTAAAGCTCTTGGGAAACCTGGAAGCCACCAGTCGCCCACTCAAGACTGTCAGTTTTGATGATTCCAATGCGGCTGTCTTCTAGGGAAACATTGAAGATCATCCCTTCCTACTTGGGTTGAACATACAAGGGAAGAATATACACAATTTCTTGGTGGATTCTGGAGCTTCAAGCAACATCATGCCTCTATCCATATGCCAGAAGCTCAAATTTTGCCCTACCCCATCTAATGCCATAGTAATCCAGCTGGATAAAACTACTGTAAAAATGGTGGGTGAGCTGAAGAACATCTAGATTCAGCTCATCGAAGACCCCAGGATAGTTAGCATGATGGACATCAAAGTGGTGGACATCTCAGAGGATTATGGGATTTTACTAAGTCACAATTGGTCTAAGTCCCTTAATGGGTATTTCTCCACCGACTTCTCCCACTTGTCGCTCCCCTAGGAGGGAGAGTCTAACCAAATTCGGGTAGAAAGTGAACACCAGATGAAACAAGCCCTCACTGAAGTTGGGAGGGTAAATGAAGTTCTCTTCTCTAAGACTTCCCCTAGGGTGTACCGACCCCTAGAAATCTTGATATTTGATTTCACCCCCAGGGAATATCCCATAGTTTCCTAGAGAATCCAGGACCTAGATGAAAAACTAAGGGGTGAGGTTGACTCACAAGGGAGCACAGCAACCCCTACTACACTCTTGTTCAACACCCAATTCTGGGTACATTATTAGAAACATTAAAAATTAGAGTGTGAGCCTTGCCTCTCTACCGCTACCCAACATATCAATGCCCTCCAGAAGAAGGAACACTTTTTGGATACGATTGGACCCATCGATTCCTCCTCTAATGTCTCCATGATGTCACCAGTCTAGGAATCCCAACCACAGGCTTCTCAAGAAGGAAACATCACCAACATGCCATCAAAGCTGGAGTAAACTCCTCCCAATCTTCCCAAAAATAATCCAAAGGCCACTTTGTCCCCCCAACTCCAGACAATGAACAATGACTTGTGGACCTTAAAGTTTGACGGGTCCCATTCTAAACAAGGTTGCGGGGCCAAAGTGGAGTTGATCAACCCATGGGAGAAATCCTTCCTTGCATCTTATAGGCTACAATTCAACCGCATGAATAATGTCACAGAGTATAAGGCCTTGGTCCTTAGACTCCTATTTTCACTAAGGAAAGGAATCACTTGCCTCCGGGCCTTGGGTGATTCAGAGTTGATCATTAAGCAAGTTCAGAGTCAATACACCTATCATGACAAAAGGCTAGCCACATATTGCAACTGGGAATGGAGGCTCATTGAAGATTTTGATGCCTTTGGCATTGAACTTATTCCCTAGAGACAAAATTATGTCCGAGATTCCCTTTCTATTTCTGCCAGCATGCTTGAGCCTATGGCTGGCTCCTGACTCCATAATTTTTCCATTGAGATGGTCCCCAACCTGTCCATACTAGACAATGTCACCCATTTTTAGGTTTTTGAGGATGACCAACATATCTTGACCTTTGTTGGTGTCTTTGAGGACCAGATAGTGGAGGAGAGAGATCACGATGATATTAGATAGGGTGATGAAGATGATGGGATCATGGACCTACCAACTAACACCACCCCTAAGGGGATGGTTACACTTGAATGAATCTTTGACTCAGACCCTTAGGGCTGGGAAAAGATATAATCCTCCTTTGAGGGAGGTAATTTTGAGAAAGTCAACATCGACCAGCCCGGTGAAGAGAAAATGATACACATTGGCACCTCCTGCTCCCCATAGGAGAAGGAGAAGATTCTCACAGTTCTCTAAGAATACATTGATGTAATTGCATGGGGGTATGAGGACTTGAAAACCTATCATACATCCATTATGACTCATACTATCCCACTTAAACCTGATGCTAAGCCTTTCCAGCAAAAGCAATGACTGGTCAACCCACTAATTGAGCCTCTAATTCATCAGGAGGTTCAAAAACTAATGTCAGCCTGGATCATCTTTCCAATCTAGCATACTACATGGGTTGCCAACCTTGTCCCTATGTGGAAGAAAAGTGGCAAGATCCACCTTTGCCTAGATTTCTAAAATTTAAACAAAGCCTCCAAGAAATATAATCACCCTCTCCCCTCATTGGATAAGGTATTGCAAATCATGAACAGATCACAAATGATGTCCTTCTTGGATGGGTACTCTGAGTATAACCAAGTTATGGTTAAATATGAGGATAGAGATAAAATGGCATTTACAACCAAGTGGGGGATGTTTGCCTACCGGAGAATGCCATTTGGCCTAATCAATGCAGAGGCCACATTTTAGAAGGCTATGGAAATTGTGTTTGAGGGCCTAGTGAACTGGTGTATAATCATCTATATGGATGATTTGACCATCTTTTCCCAGGATAGGCATGATCATTCTGCCCACCTCACCCAAATTTGCAAGAGATGTCACCAGTATGGAATATCCCTTAACCCTAAGAAATGTATATTCAGGGTCACTGAAGGGAAGCTGCTTGGGCATATTGTCTCTGAGAAGGGTATATCCATTGACCCTGAGAGAGTCAAAGCGTTGCTAAATCTACAAATGCCCAGCAGTAAGAAGGAAATGAGATCTTTCTTTGGGAAGATTAATTTTTTCTAGCGGTTCATCACTGGATTCACTGAGATTGTGAATCCACTCAATGAAATGATGAAGAAAGATACTAAGATTTAGTGGTGTCTAGAGGCAAAGCAGGCATTCACCCAAATTAAGAAAACAATCATGGAGGCACCGGTCTTGGCTAGTCTAGACTATTCCCTCCCATTTTACATATACTCCTTTGCCTCGTTGCATTCTGTCGTGGCAGTGTTGACCCAGAAAGTTGAAGGGGAAGAATGACCAATAGCTTTCATGAGCTCCCCTTTAAAAATGTCAAATTTTGGTATTTGCCTTTGGAAAAATAGGCCTTTTCTCTCGATTGCACTGTGAAGAAATTCTAGCACTATATTCTCCATAGTAAAATGCATGTAATCATCCCAGACCAAGCTGTCAAGTCTCTACTCATACAGAGTGAATTGGGTGAAAGACGGGGGAAATGGATGGCCATCCTCCAAAAATATGACCTACAAATGCAACCCATGAAGATAGTCTGAGGCCAGGGACTATGTAGAGAGATGGCAGAAGGAACACCCAAGATTGAATGAAAAACTTATACCATGGATTCCATCACTCAAGATTCATGGTATACCAACCTGGTATACTTGTTAAGTAACAGGTGCCCAGAGGGGCTACCCCCAAATAAATGTTGTGCCCTACGGCTGAAAAGCAAACACTTCATGATAAAAAAGGGCATGCTTTTTTGCAAGAATTATGAAGGGGTGTACCTCCGGTGTATAGACAAGAACCAAGCTACGAAAATGATTGAAGAAAAATTTGGAACCGGGCATGGCTCAGCTGATGCCACTACCTACCAGATCCTCCAGGCTAGGTACTATTGGCCCTGTATCTTCAAGGATGTCTACACTCACATTAGGAGATGCCACACTTGCTAAACCATGACACATCATGAGCAGAACCCGGTCATGCCTCTGCAGCTGGTCTTCAAAGCCAGACCCTTCGCTTAATGGGCATTTGAATTCATTGGGGAAATTAACCCCAACTTGTCTGCCAACCACCAGTACATTCTAACTACTACTGATTACTTCTCCCAATGGTCTGAAGCAATCCCCTATAAAAACAACATGGGAGATGTAGTCATAAAATTCTTGGAATAAAACATCATCACCAAATTTAGAATGCCCTTTGCTATAGTATGTGACAACGGCCTAGTGTTTTCTTTGGCACAATTACTTGAATGGACCTACAACAGGAAGATCACTCTGAATTTTTCCAGCAACTATTACCCCCAGGGAAATGGTGTTGCCGATTTGACTAACAAAAATTTACTCAAAGTAATCAAGCACCTGCTAGAGCATAACCCCCGGGACTGGCACCAAAAGCTGAGATTCACTCTCTGGGTAGATCATATCTAAATTAAGATAGCCCTAGGGACATCCCCATTCCATCTAGTTTATGGCCAGAATCTAGTATTCCCCATTAACTTACAGATCTTGGTTTTATAGTTTATGCAGTAATTTAGCAACCAGGATAACATTGTGGAGATTTGGCTCCTAAATCTGGTGTGAATGGAGGAACAAAGAGACGCAGCCCTCAAACATTTTGCACATCATCAAGTAGTAGTGAAGAGATGGTTTGACCAAAGAGCCTAGTATAATTCCTTCCCCTTTGTAGACCGGTATGCTTCACATAACATCTTGTCTCTGGAATGGTACCTTTTGCATTTTGATGAATTTGGAATCTATTGTTAGCATGGTGAAATTCGTCCGTGCTCCAGATTTATTTTGTAAGAATGGTCAAAGGTTATGGGTAATCTTCATCTGATTCACTCTTGACAATCCAGAAATTAGTTAAATCAAAACCAAAAGAATAAGTAATTGGACACACAGAGGGCATATCGGCTGCACTGGTTTGTTGACCAAGTCTGAAAATTATTAAAATATCCCAGGTCTAGAAGTTTTCTCTCATGTTTTTCAATTTAAAGTGGGTGGAAAGGTGAAATAAGTACCTCCATTAAAATCATCTAAGCTTGATTTTAATGGTGAAAGAAGTACCACCTTCCCACCCAGAAAAGAAAAAGAACAGAACAAACTGAAGAGTGGATAAATTTTGGTATCCAGGAGAAACGCGTGAGGTATGAAAATTTTGGTTTAACTTACTTAGTGCCTCTTCTTTGCTTCTCCCGAAGGTCATCAGCTTGGTTTTCTTTCAAATCACACACTTCATAACTAACGAAAGGCCAAGGATTGAATCATTGATGGACTAGATTTTCTCAGATACCTCACTCTATGCAAGCGAAATGCCTCAAGTAAAGATTAATTCTATTTTTTCTAACCAGAGATTCTGAATTTCTTGAATACACGAAGGCATTCATCCTAGATAGTCACCATTTTTTTATTCCCTGCATACCCATCCCTACATTTTGTAGGAAAAATGTTGGGTCCCCCTTTTTTTCTTGCTTTTTTTCTTTTTCCCTTGCCTTGCTTTCTATGTTTTCCTTTGTTTTCCCTCTAGGTTTTTCTTCCGCGAGGGTGTCTTTCTTTTACTAGTGTCTTCTTGTGTCTCTAGGACCTAGTCTCAGAGTTTGTTTGTCTCTTCTAGAGTTGGATTCTAGGATCCAGGATTCTCTGCCATCATATCTTCTTTCGCGAGAGGGTATGGTCACATTGAATCCCTGGGCCCGGAGACCGGAGGGTTTTGCAAGTTCTAGGATTTGCAGATGAACACCACATTTTTACCCCAAGGGTATAAATAGAAGTTACCTGTCATTTTCAAATTTACCATGATCAAACACTTATAGCATTTAGAGCGATTAAGGCGAATCAAGGTGATTAAACAAGATTTTTCTCCTGGTGTTTAGTGGAAATTTACCAGTGGTTTATAGTGTGTGCTCATGGTAGTTTTTGTAGGTTAGCTTGTTGTAGAAAATTTCAGTGTTTGTCCTCCCCACATTTATCATGTTCCAAGTAAGCCTTCGGCATTCACTCTCTGGTTTTTGGTTTTCCAGTTCTTGTTTTCTTTTTGGTTCTTGTTTCCCTTTTGTTTCTTGTTTGTTTGTGGTTCTGTTTGTGGTTTTCATCTCTGGTTTTTTTTTTGGTTGCCTCCCATTGGTGGGTTGGCACTAACAGAGGGTTGTCCACCCTCTGTGTATTTGTAATTTAGGTTGTTTTCCTATGCATTTTGTAGTTCTTTTGTATATTATGTAAATGTCTGTAAGTTGTGTTTATATGCCTCATCCCTCGGCCCTCTGTATTCTACTGTATTTTTGGTGTATATCCTTTCGGTACCATATTGATCTCACCATGCCCTTGTCCATTTTTTCTTGAATTCATGAGCTCTCCCACACAGCAGATTACCACCTGGTTCAGACTCAGCTCCTTGCTGGTTTAAACCATGGCAGTTTTCTCTCTCCTTTTTCGTGGTAGTCTTAATGGTGAATTAATTTCCCATGTGCGCATTTAAGTCTAGCCAAGTGGCTTTCGCTTTGCACATGTTCAGATAGTTGTCAGTGTTATTACCATAACTCCCACTTATTGCATAGCTATGTGACATCCACATTAGCCTAGTATGGCCCATCTTTTGGCCATGTCACCCAACGGTTGGTTTTCCAGACTCCAGGTCCTATGTCCTCATTCAGCCCCTATCACACTTTCATCATACGTACTAGGATCCCCAGGGGCTCGGATAGTGGTCAAATTACTAAGTCTCCATTATATGCACATCTTTTATGTATTTTGACATGAACTAACTTTTCAAGTGAATGCGCGATGCGATAGTAAGATCTCTGGATCCCAGAGTAATATTTTGTCTCATATAAATTTTGATGGTTGTCTTGCTTTGCAAGTTGCCAGCCTCAAACTCATTAATCATGTCAAAGGCATCTCCATCTTCTCCACCCAGGAGTCCATATCTCCCCACCACGGCAGTCACTAGGGTAGTGGTCAGGACTAAGATCGAGAGGGCCCTAGAAAAGCTTCCACTAACCATGAAGTAAATGAAGGAAAAAACTATCACGGGATCAAAGATTGATTCCAAGTTTCAGTTGATTACTGACACCGGTGTCAGAATGTGGGTAGAAATGTAGGCCCTGGTGAAAATTATGTATATCCAACAAATGGTTGGAGACCCATTGGCCATCAATATTGGCAATTCCAGGATTCTCAAAGTTGCTTGCTTCCCTTGCTCTGTGCAAGCCCCAAAACTTATTCTTACTCTAGCCACACACTACAATTCATCTATCTGAGCCGTCATGCTTGTTGCCTCAGTCCCGACCAGATATCCAACCCCCATGGTGTCTTTGGATGCCGTAACTTTTTAGGTGGGTCTAGGGATTCCCCAGTTTGAGGAAGCAACACTCCTCCCCTGGTCGATGGCCTTGGGAGAATTTTTGGGACTAGAACACATGTCCCAATAGTATGTGAATAACAACTGGCTGAAGATGCCAAAGAAAGACTCCAAAAGGATGAAGCTAGAGATCCCCCAATCAGAATTCAAGGAAAGTATACAAATGGGGATCATAGAATTATGTAGGATCTTTGGATAGCCCCATGTCCAAGAATTCTTGGCATGGATGTACTACTTCCTGTTGGGCATCTCCTCTGGTGAACAATATTTTGATTGGGCCACCATCATCTCAAATCATGTGGACTCCCAGTTCCTCTAGGTCACCCTGACCTCTAAATTTTACATGATGTCCTATGTTCTCTAGGCTCTGGCACAGCAACGCCCCATCACAAATGGGCTACTCACAATAGGTGTACTAAGGGCCGACCCGGGCCAAAAGGCTCCCTGGGATTATTTCCCACAAATCCAATGGGAGGCTAATTTCCTCAGCTTCTTCTGAGTAAATGATGCCTTCATTTACTACAATCTCCTCACACCTACCCGAGATGCTGGGTACCACCTCTCTAAGGAGGTAATAGATTTGGTCAGAAGTTATGGCCACTATTACATTTAGTTCTAGCAGCACACCTATATTTGGGTGACCGGCTTCTCCAAGAAACCCTATTTGTTACCCAAGCCTTGCGGGAACAAAATAATTCTTTTGGAATACTGCCAGCAGATCTTGGAGCTGCACGCCCTCTTCACAGTGAAGAAGGTAACAAATGTTTCATTCCCAATCACCTGTGGGAACTAATCTTCTAGTCTTGCCATAGCTAAGGAGGCAGACAACGAGCTTAAAAGTTTGGGCTTAACAAAATTTTATCTGATGTGGAAGAACTTTGATCCACTAGGAAAAATAGCAATGACACTTTCCCGGGTATTAGAGCCCCATGCATTTCACATGGAGTATTTTTGGGAATATTTCCAAGATGACTTTGAAGTCCGGAGTTGGAACTTCATCCAGATGACAATGGGGATGATAGAGAGGCTGAAGCTTCGAAAGTTCCTGGATGACTTCTCAGATACCAGGTCCACTGTGGACCCAAAATATAAAGAAAAGGGAGTAGACATAATGGCTCTCCCCTAGTAGACTAGAATTCCCAAGAAGGTCCAACAATTGAGGATCTTACCCATGACATGGTTGAATGCAGCCACACATATTTTAAGAAGGCATGCCCCAGAAGCACACGTAAAGTTGGCCCGTTTGTGCAAGGCTCAACATATGGGTCTGAAACCTCCTCACAAAGGGAGGATAGGGGAAAAAGGATAATGGGGACCCCATCACAAACCCCATCTGTGACCCCCAAAATAGAGAAAATGCAAGAAACATTGTTAGCCACCCAACATATGAAAGAAAAATTGATCACCCGGCTGGTCACCCCAGTACGTATGACCGGACCTATCTATCCTCCCTCTTCCCCTTCACTGGCAGCATTGATGGTCCAAGCAACAGGGACCATAGTAGAGGAGGAGTGGGCAGCTATGATGGACTCAGGGCCCCCTTTGATAACTAGGAGAAAGATAAAGAAGACTAACCCTTAGCCAAAGGTGGAGCCAGAACTTAGGATGCCAAGCATCCAAGAAATAAAAATTGTTTCTTTCAACTCCCCAAAGCCAGACACAAGACCCGAAGATATCCCAGAGACCTCCCCTCCACATGTATTTAATGATGTATTTGGGACTGATGAATTTGGGAATCTGCAGGGAGATATCACAAAGTCAGTGGAAGAGATCGCCACACAGGAAGAAGTCCCGGAACAAGAAGTTTCCCAAGAGCAGGAAGCCCGGGAAAAAGAAGAACAAGAACAAGAATAGGTAGTTATCTCTGACGTCCAAGAGATACAGATTGTAGGAACTATGGAGAGAAGGCAAACATAGGATGAGAAAAGGGCATCGATTGGGGAAACTAGACCCATGGGATCAACCATGAACCCAATTGCGATGTTCCAAATGCCGCCTCTGAGGGTAAAATTTGGTGAGGTAATCACAGCGGCTCAAATGCTGAATCTTGGCCCAGTGCCTCCACCACCTCTAGAAAATGCACCAGCAGGAGAAAATATTCCAGTAGAAGAGGCTAACGAAGAACAATATCAAGGTGGGGAATAGGACCCCAGAGAAACAGATGTTGATCCAAAAAATGCTGAGGGTGCAGACACCAGAGCAAAAGATACAAGCACTATTGAGATAAATATTGCCGGTGAGCCCGAGAATGCGAGAAAGGAGTCAAAATTGGCTCAGAATACTGGGGAAACACAACAAAACCCTGGAGGGGAACTGCAGGAACAAATTTTGGCTGCAAAGCCACCCCTACTACCACAATGGCTAGTGGAGTCTTGGAAGAGGAAGGCCCCAGTAACACTCAATTCCCATCTCTCCTTGGCGGAGATGATGGCAAAAATGCACAATCCTCCCAAGGCCAAGAAATCTTAGATAGTCCATACTCTTCAGACTAGGCCAGACGGAGATATAGTTGTGTTGATCACAACACCCTCCCCAGATGTAGATGAAGCAACAGAAAAGGCCGATGAATACGCCATCACCAAAATATCTCTAGGGAAGAGAGGGAAATAGGGAAAATTGGACCTGTTAAAAGAAGCGGCCAAGGCGGTAGAGGCCCGCTATGAAAAGGAGGCCCAAAAATTTAGGGCAAAAAAGGAAAATAATGCAAACCTCATGGGGTTGTTGATAGAGCTTGTGCAACCTATTACTTCCATTCCCCTGGATGTCTCCACATCTGGGGCACCGCTCCCTCATGGTGACATAGAGTCACTACGGGCTATGAAGAGAAAGGCCTAGGTGGTCGATGAATGGTTTACCAAATAGGTGGGAAATGTCTGGCGTTTCTTAGTATCCACAATCCCAGAGCTATATGCAGATAGAAATACCCTACACTAGGCCAAAACTACTATCTCCATCTGGGAGGGAGACATTGAAAATTATGAAGTATGGAAGGCTGAGTTGGTAGAGCTCATTGGTATCGGAGAAGAAGTTATCTCTGAAGCCAAAATTTTGGGAGGGGAGTCTTTTCACTTTGCCCAGACCCAGCACTCTAGACTTGACCTCACATTGGAGGTAATCAAGCAACTGGTAGGGGCCCTCCATGACAAAGTCCAAGAGGTTCAATATTCTTTTAATTTATACAAGTAATTCATTTTGAAGGTCTCCAGAGTTAATCCTTTTAGTACTAAAACATGTACTCTGAAGGAATACGTTGTGGGAAAATTTGATGAGCTAATAGAGTGTCGGTATGGATCCCTAGAGGGAATAGATGGAGCAAAAATGAAATAGGTAACTCACATGGTGCTCCAAAGTCATGACACGACCAAGATGGCCGCAGAATTCAAGGAAAATGTTCCATATCTGGGCGAGAAGGTGGAGGTGACTAAGTTTCATTGGGCCTACCTCAAAGATATTGACAAAGATGGAATCGCCCAGCTCTTGGAAACCTTCAATGGTACTAAGGAAAAATAAAATTCTTTGGGTTCTGGAGATGATCACCAGAAGATGTACTTTGTATCTATTCATTCTTTGGGAGTGCAAGCTTCCAGATCCCACAATTTTGAATTCTTTCAGAGACTAGTGTCTCAGTTCCTAGAGCTGACTAGTCACTATCAGATAGTTAATGAAGGTGTCAGAAAGTAGGTAACCACAACAAGGCACATCGGCTCAGAGGATGTTTCTGACATATGGTTTTCCCAAGGTGCTGCTCCAACGTAATACCTAGCGCATTAGAGACAGGGAACCACTTTCCCATTGATGAAGCATGTTGCCTCGATCCCCAGGGGATTGAATTTCTTTGTTTCTCCTTTTGGCTCTCTTCTCAAGGCTGATTCTTCCACTCCTCCTTTCTTGTCTTATTCTTCTAACATGTCAGACCTTTTCCATCTTGAGGTCTTTGTAGCATAGTGCAGGTAGTACCGACCACCAGAAATTTTATTATATTGTTTAAAGTGTAAAGTAAGTTAGGTTAAGATTAGGGAAAACTTGTGTATAAATAATAAGTCTGACCTCATTCCGAAGGTTGGAAAAATTGATGATTTTGCATTGCATAGCTATAGCACTTTCAGTTCTTAGTTGCAGAGCTCAATGCACCTTAGTTGTTAGAAGCTCCCAATAGTTAGACGCTCCCTTGGAGCCGCCATTATTATACACACTAGTGCTGGCTGGAAACATGTTAATGAAGAAGGAAGGATTCTCTCAATGATTTTGTTAGCATTATAATCTTTGGATTAACGTTCTTTTTGTGTTGTATGTTCCTTATGTCCCTTGCTCTAATATTTTAAGTAGATTAACGGCCTTCTTTTCTCTCACTATTGGATAAGTATGAACTGCTGGTTCTATATTTATTCAGTATTTAGTGTATCATGTTAGGGCGTGGTTGATGTTTTGAATGTTTGGCATAAACTATAAGTAGATGGAATACTTCCAACCCTGGCGTATCTTTTGAATTTATTTGGTAAATAGTGAATGCTTGCAGGGAAACCTCACTTACCTAAATCCCCAGAGTAGACGAGCTGAGATAACTAGCTATCCCCTGAACAAAATAGTCACATCCCCAACCGATCCCCCACACTTTCGAGACCCGACTCTCAGGTGCTTGAAGGCTTAGAGAATCGCATTTCTCTAGATAACCTTTATAGGAAAAGTTGGCCAGTACCCCAGTACCCGATGACAACTTACATCTGGTGGCAGACCCAGTCACAAAGTCTCATTAACAGGGGCTTGAATTTCAATTGGTGTGAGGGACACATTACCTAAAAACTTTAGCTTACCAGAGAAACATTGGCAGGCATCACATATTTTAACCAATTAATAAGCATCCTTAAAAATAGTTGGCCCCCAGAACCTTGCTCTAAAAATTTTATGTGCAGTAGTCTTAGCCATGTAATGGCCACCACACACTCCATTATGCATCTCTTACAGGATCCTATTTTCTTGTTCCTTATCAACACACTTCAATAAAATTCCTTCAGGGCTCCTCCACCACAACTCATCTCTAATTAGGGAAAAATAGATGGCTTGCAATTTTAATATTCTTTTCTTATTCTCATCCATGCCCTATGGACAATTCATCCTCTGTTAATAATAAATAATGTTAGTGTACTAGTCACAATGGTCAAGGTTACAAATGAAAGGTATTTGCTCTTATTCTATGGTATTAATGTGATTAGCATCCAAATTAGCATTAGCCATCAATTTGGCTAAACCCGTCCCTCTAACCAATTTAGTGATTTGTATTTCTATATTGAACTCTTGAATCCTATTTATCCATCTGCATCTCTTTCCTGACACCTCTTATTGAGTAAAGATGTCCTTAACTACTGCTAAAGGAACATAAGCCACTACAATAGAACCTATCAGATAACATCTAAAAGCCTTCACAACTTTTACTAATGCATAGGCCTATTTCTTAGTTATATCATATTTGAGCTCTACAGTCTGTAATGATTTACTAAAAAAAGCAATAGGTTGCTTAAATCCTTCCTCATTCTTCTGCAATAATACAATGGAAATAGTGTGACAAGATTCAAATGAAAAAATATTCATGGGTTTTGAATAATCAGGTGTTCTTAAGACAGGGGCATCCTTAATATCTTGTTTGATTTCTTGAAAAGACTTGGTGGCCTCCCCATCCCATTCCATTTTAGAATCCTTCTTTAAAATCTTTAAAATTGGTCTACTTTTCTCATCAAAGTTAGTGAAAAATCTTCTGAGAAAATTCACTTGTCTGAAGAATGACTGAATTCCCTTGACATTTCTTGGGATGGGCACTTTGTCAATAGAAACTACCCTATCTGGGTTAATTCTAACCCCTTCTTTTGAAATAATGTGACCCAATAACTTACCTTCTGTCACACCAAAGATGCATTTCTTGGGATTGAGGGAAATCCCAAATTCTAAGCTCTTTCAAAAAAAATTTCCAAATGCTCACAATGTTGATCTTCCTTATTTGAATAGGCTGGGAGATCATCCTGATAGACCTCAAGAAATTTTTGCAAGAAGTCTGAAAATGCAACATACATGCCCCTTTGAAAAGTATCCCCAACATTCATCAAACCAAAAGGCATCTTCACATACACATATGCTCCCCATGGCGTGGTGAAAGCAGTCTTGAACTACTATGATTCTTTGAGCATAATCTGGTTATATGATGGGGAGGTCACCTTACTATCCTGGATTCCTACTCTCTTCTAGGAATCTTACCTTGGACCCTATTCACTTCAGGATCCTCTAGACTCACACTTGAGTCTCTTAGGGTTCCTCTCAAACCCTAACCAGAAGGACTTCTATTCTCCCTCTCTCCTAGGCTTCCTACCCACCGAAAATTCTCCCTCTTCACTATATCTTACTCTTCATGACTGAATACAGTCAGTCATGCACCTTCTCCTTCTATCTCCCTCTCCTACAAGTTCTCTAGCCAGACCATTTAGCTTGCCTAGGACTTGTTTACCACTTTGACTAGCCTCTTCTTGACAGTCACACTCCATAGGATGGATTATCAGAGTCAAAAAGCATCCATGATCCTCTACTGAATTCAAAATCCTACTCTACAGAAGTCTGCACACAAAACAAAGAATACACAGAACATAGGAAACTATCTCTTTATTGAAATCTTGAAAATTACAATGTAAATGCAAATGCTCTATGCTAGTTTGCTCTAACTCAAATTTCTCCAACCTCTGTTACAGGGTTCTTTCCTCCATTTTTATACTCGGTCTGTTCTTGATTGTAACCATTTTTAGGTTACCTGCCATCTAAAGATTCTTAACTGCCTCGGCTCTTCATCTTCTTCCTGTAACTGTCATCATTCTCATCTATGCATGGCTGTCGACGTGGATCTCCTTTTCTTTCATGGCATTCTCTTTCATCTTTGTCGTATCTGACTTTTCAACTCTTTCTCAGCTCGGTCAGACACTTGCACTATTTTGAATGTTAATCGCATAGTCGTGAGTTAAAATCACTATGTATGTTTTGATCTGTGACCTTGTGATTCCTGGCTCGTCGCGCACTTGCAACCCTTATACCTGAGCTGGCAATTCCCTTGCGACTGAGCGATGAGCACTCGTCATGCGCTCGCAATGCTTGTTATCGAGCTGACATTTACTCCGCAACTGAGCGATACAATGCTCGTCGTACACTCGCCGCATTTTGAAATGAGTTGACAATTCCTCTGCGACCCTGTGATGCCTCATGATCGCACACTCGCAATGCTCTGACATGAGTTTTCGATTAGTCTGTGGCTGTGCGATGAGCACTTGTCGTGCTCTCGCGCACTTAGAATCTGTCTGTCGTTTGGCTCACGACTATGCGATACATGATGTAATCGGCCCGCTCTTGCGCTAGGAGTTTAGGAAGATGAAGCTGTTAGTGTTTAGGAAGATAAAACAAAACTGCTAACCATGATGTGATCTACTCCCGGACCACCTCTGTTAAACTACTAGGGTTTTGGAGCTAAAACCCTAGGGTGCTCTGCACCATACTCCCCCCCTCTGAGAAGGAAGAGTTAGGTTGAATTAGTCGGCAATAATGCCAAACTAATTCCTTGTTTTCTACAGGTTTCTTCATCCATCCATGTCGCTTCTGCTTCTGGTAACCCGAACCATTTGACAAGATATTCTTTGTATACCCTTCGTCAAGTTGTCTTCTGAACTTGTGAATCCAGGATTTTCTCTGCTTGCAACTTGGACTTAGCTTTCACCTGTATATCTTGAATATCTTTTCCTACTTCCATCTACTGAGTATTCTCAGGTATCACTGGTCCTTTGTATGGAACAAGATCCTGCACATTAAAAATAGGTGATATATCCAAATTGTTAGGTATATCAATTTTATAGGCATTCTTCCCATACTTCTCCAATATCTTGCAGGGACCTATTCTCCTCATTTGCAACTTAGTAGGAATCCCCTTTTGTAATCTAGCTTTGTTCAGATGCACCATTACCAGATCTCCAATTTGAAATTGGACTTCTCTCCTTCCTTCATCTACCTTCTCTTTTACTTTCTGATTTGATTCAATCAGATTCTTCTTCACCTAATCATGTATCTCCTTCATAGACTGTGCAAAGTCATCAACATGTCCACTTATCACTCCCTGTCCTTTCAGTTCTCTGAGTTCACAAACTCCTCATGGATGTATCCCATATACAATCTAAAATGGGTTTTTCCTTGTAGTCCTATTAACACTATCATTATAAGCAAATTCTACCTGTGGTAACACTTGATCCAAGGCTTGTCCATACTCCTTTGTTAAGCATCTAAGCAAATTTTGCAGCACTCTGTTGATAACTTCTATCTGGCCATCTGTTTGAGGATGGTAGGCAGAACTATGGGATAAGTTAGTTCCCAATCTTCTCCATAAGGTCTTCCAAAAATTTCCCATGAATTTGACATCTCTGTCAGACACTATGCTTACTGGCAAACCATGAATTCTAACAATTTCCTTGAAAAATAAATGAGCAATATGACTGGCATCATTAGTGGTCTTACAAGGTATAAAATGAC
>MU223504.1:380802-411876 GCA_018584345.1 Thuja plicata
TCCTTCAATCCATTCCATTACCAGTTCAAAATCCATTTTTCCAGCAAGTACTGGTACTCTGTCCAATGCCTTTCCACCTAGAGCCTTGATAGCCTTCAAGAATGGTTCTTCTGGCATAGGAGGGTCTAGTTCTGGTATGACATCCTCCTCTACAATAGCTTTTCCTTTATTTGAACTCTCTGCTTCTCCAGTCACTTTATCAGCAATATCCTCTAGTTGTTTTCTCATTAACTCTAGAGTTTCTTCAAGGAGTCTATTTCTCTCCTTCTGTTCATTAACCTCTTTAGCCAACTCTACATTTGTCACCATGGCTGATTCTCCTACTGATTCCTCAGTACTTTGAAACATCTACAAATTTCAAACCCAAATCTTTAACATGGCTCTGATACCAATCTGATGGGGAGGTCACCTTACTATCCTGGATTCCTACTCTCTTCTATGAATCTTACCTTGGACCCTATTCACTTCAGGATCCTCTAGACTCACACTTGAGTCTCTTAGGGTTCCTCTCAGACCCTAACCAGAAGGACTTCTATTCTCCCTCTCTCTTAGGCTTCCTACCCACCGAAAAGTCTCCCTCTTCACTATATCTTACTCTTCATGACTGAATACAGTCAGTCATGCACCTTTTCCTTCTATCTCCCTCTCCTACAAGTTCTCTAGCCGGACCATTTAGCTCGCCTAGGACTTGTTTACCACTCTGACTAGCCTCTTCTCCAACACAAACACTAAAATAGAAATAAAATACATGGCGGATGCTTCTTGACAGTCACACTCCATAGGATGGATTATCAGAGTCAAAAAGCATCCATGATCCTCTACTAAATTCAAAATCCTACTCTACAAAAGTCTGCACACAAAACAAAGAATACATAGAACACAGGAAACTATCTCTTTATTGAAAGCTTGAAAATTACAATGTAAATGCAAATGCTCTATGCTAGTTTGCTCTAACTTGAATTTCTCCAACCTCTGTTACAGGGTTCTTTACTCCATTTTTATACTCGGTCTATTCTTGATTGTAACCATTTTTAGGTTACCTGTCGTCTGAAGATTCTTAACTGCATCAGCTCTTCATCTTCTTCCTGTAACTTTCATCATTCTCATCTCTGCATGGCTGTCGATGTGGATCTCCTTTTCTTCTGTGGCATTCTCTTTCATCTTTGTCATATCTGACTTTTCAACTCTTTCTCAGCTCGGTCAGACACTTGCACTGTTTCAAATGTTAATCGCATAGTCGTGAGTTAAAATCACTATGTATGTTTTGATCTGTGACCTTGTGATTCCTGTCTCATCATGCACTTGCAACCCTTAAACCCGAGCTGGCGATTCCCTTGTGACTGAGCGATGAGCACTCATCGTGCGCTTGTAATGCTTGTTACCAAGCTAACATTTACTCTGCGACTGAGCGATACAATGCTCGTCGCGCACTCGCCGCATTTTGAAACGAGTTGATAATTCCTCTGCGACCCTTCGATGCCTCATGATCATGCACTCGCAATGCTCTGACATGAGCTATCGATTAGTCTGTGGCTGTGTGATGAGCGCTCGTCGTGCTCTCACGCACTTAGAATCTGTCTGTCGTTTGGCTCGCGACTGTGTGATACATGATGTAATCGGCCCGCTCTTGCGCTAGGAGTTTAGGAAGATGAAGCTGTTAGTGTTTAGGAAGATAAAAGAAAACTTCTAACCATGATGTGATCTTCTCCCAGACCACCTCTGTTAAACTGCTAGGGTTTTGGAGCTAAAACCCTAGGGTGCTCTACACCATTATACCTAGAGAATCCATCCATCATGGACATACGTTCACATCCAGTGACCCTCTGCGACATATTCTCCATGTTTGGGAGAGCATAGTTGTCTTTTAAGGAAGATATGTTCAAGTTCATGAAATCCACACACATCCTGATGTCCCCATTCTTTTTTCTAACAGGGACCAGATTAGAGACCCAAGAAGAATGCCTAATGGGCTTGATTATCCCAGCATCTTTCATCTTTTTCAATTCCTGTTCCATCTTAGGCCTAAGGGTAGGATTTATGGGTCTCTAATTTTTCCTAAAGGGCTTGGCATCTTCTTTCAATGATGTTTCATGTTGAAATAGTTCCTCATTATATGCCTTTAGGTCATCATATGTCCAAGCAAAGACCTTTTTGTATTTCCTTAAAAGATTAATCAGATCTTTCTTCACCTTGGGTGATATTTTCTTACAAATAAATAAATTCTTAGGAACTTCTTCTATTCCCACATTAACCTCCTCCAAATCTTCATATCTATTTACACATGTAACAGAATAAGGTTTGTCCTTACTATCAGAGGCCCACCCCAAAACAACTAGTCCTTTTGGGACTTTATTTGACTTTAGATGCAATATCTCCTTTCCCAAGATAGTATTTTTTCATCAATGTTTTTCACGTACTTTGTGAAATCTATCTCTTTATTATCAAGACCTGCCTCACAATATAAAATTCTAACAATGTCTACATCATCATCAAAAACTTGCCATCTATCAACATTTTCAAGTATTGAAGGCCTAGTTTGAACTTCTATCTTAGAAATTCTAGCAAAGGTAATGTCTTCAGGCCTTAGGGAAATATTAGCTAGAATATTTGCAATTCTATTTTTGCTTTTTTCCATCTAGTCAATATCGAATGCATCAAATCTTTCTATCTCATCCCATACTGCATTTTGGTACTACCTCAATCTATGGTTCTTTGATGCATATTTAGATCTGATCTAAGATACCACTAGCTCATAATCTCCAATAACCCTAATGCATTTCATTCCATGTCTTGCAGCTACTCTCAGACCTATCAACAAAGCCTCATATTCTGCTACATTATTAGTACAATTAAACAATAGAGAAAATGAAAATTTGAAGGTTTTTCCAGAGGGTGATATCAACAAAACTCCAGCACCAGCCCCCTCCTTAGAACTGGCACCATCAAAATACATTATCCATAAGTTAGACTATTCAGATAAATTATTTACATCTTTTGATAACAATGCAAGTTGTGATCCTTTTACAGTTTGACTTTCCTGCACTTGAAATGACCCCATTTCAGTATCCAAGAAACAATTCATGTTATTATCATCTTGTTCCTCAATCATATGAGGAGTTCTAGTTTCCCTTGATACTTTGATGTTTTCACCATTAATGTTGAAAGCGGAAAATGATAAATCACATTGGATTCTTCCCCCCATAGATGCACTCCATTTTCTTGACAATAAAATTCCATAGTGGGGGGAATGTCTACAACCAATACACTCATAGTTAGCACTTTATCAGGGAAAGCTGCCAATTTGTAAGGCAAAGCCTTAATAATACCTATGGTAAGAACCTCTCTAGAGTCCATAGCTTGGAATCTCCCATGTGGAGTGTCTACCTTTAGTCCCATAGACCTCATGACTTCTGTAGGCATAACGGTATTGGACCCTCCAGAATCAATCATACAATTCTTCAACATTTTTCCATTTATTAACAATGTTAAGAAAAAGGGATGGATTGTTTCTGTAGTAGTGATAACAATATTGGTATCTAAATAAATTTTTAGAATCTTTGATATGATTTCATCAGATTCCTTTGATGACTTATCCTTAGTGTCTGACACTTTCTTGTTATGTTCTGTAGTTTTGGTAGAGCTGACATTCTTCACCCATGTGACAGTCTTTTCCTTGTGCTCTCCTATCCTCATCATTTCTAATAGAGGCACTTTAACAGTTATCTGAGACAAAATTTGTCCCATATCCACAGGGGTATATGTCATATCAGAAATATCTAATTTCTAATTTGTGCAATCCACATCTTCTGCTTGAGTAGCCAGTTTAGCTTCATTTCCCCTTTGTGGTTTGACCTCCTTTTTTGGATGAGGTACAAAACTCTCTAGTTTCTTCATCTTTTCTTTATAAATGTTTAGGCTAGTAGGTTTGTTTCCCTTCTTAATCAAAATATTATTAGTACCCTCAGCCTGTTTCTCCTTTTCCTGAGACCTCCTAGTACTATTTGGGGTATCCTTGATGAAGATACTAGCAGGCTTTCCATCTCCATTTCCAACTACTTTGTTTCTTAAAACATAATTTCCCCTTGCTTGTGCTACCATATTAGCTATGATCTTAGCTATTTCTTCATTATATGGCCTTCTCAAAATAGGGGTCTCATCACATCCTTCAGCATTGCATCTCATATTATCAACCTCCCAATCCTATATATCAGAATCATCAAGTTGATAATATGTACCTGCATTCAACAGTGAGGAAGTCATACCACAACCACTATCATCATATTCTTCCTCTTCTTCTTCATTTTCCTCAGGGGTAGAAACTTTGGCAGCAATAACACAATATTTAGGGTTGTGTGGGCGCTGACAAGGTACACACCAGGCGTTTTCACTGCACATATTTACAAAATTCTTGTGCAAGGGGTCAGGAGTTTTTCATCAGACTTATCCTTCTTTGGTAGGATAATAGGTTTCCATCCTTCCACTAGGTAGTATAAGGATAATTCTGCATCCTAGGTTGTCTATTATAATTTCCATAGGAAAGCTTATGGAACCCTATTGTGACTACTCTCTCCAGGCTTTAAGTTTTTTAGAGCATTCAGAACCAGCTTAAGGTTATCATCCTCCTTAGGTTTTGAACTCTGGGGTTTATCTTATTCTTTCTTATTATACCTAGTGGGTTTCCAATCTTCTCTCCTGCCCACTTTCCCAGAAACTCTTCTATTTGTCTCAATTTTGACTGTTATCTTATATGCCTCCCTAATATTCCTAGTGTTCTTATCTCTTAATAAATAACCCATTTTTGTATCAAAGGAATTAAGATAGGTAGAAAGACGTACCTTGTCATATAATCTCATTACTTGCGGCAACTTGTGCATTACCCTCTGGAATCTGATGTTGAATTCCACCACCTCTTCATTAGGGTTCTTTTTTATGTTGTTAAACTCATTCAGCATGAACCCTTCGTTAGTTTTGTCCCCATATTGGTCCCTGAAACATTCTTTCATCTCATCCATGGACCCAATGCACTCATGGGGCAATCCTCTAAACCAATCCCTTGCTTCCTTAGTTAATGATTACACAAACAATTTCATCATAACATCATCATGTGCAATTTCATAGTCATCAACCATATCCATAAAATGCTTTAGATGTTCGTCACATGTTATTACATTATTCCCAGCAAATTTAAGAAGCTTATCCCTAATCTTCTTAGGAATTTCATTGGGATAACTAGGGATACCAAGGAAAATAAATTGTTTTTACCTTTCAGTATAGACAAGAGTTTATTGAGATAAAGTGTTACCTTGAGAATTTGAAGTGGTAGCACCTCCGAAATCAATAGGTGGTGGTATACTCTTTTCCAAGTTTAGAGACAATTTAGGACTAGGACCAGTAGGATGAGGGCTAGAGGTTTGCCTAAGGAATTCAATCTTCTTTTTCATTTCAAGAGCAGAAGCTTCTAGCTCAGCCTTTTCTAATTCCTTGGCTATTATCTCCCTCTCTCTTTTGGCTCTCTCCAACTCAGAGTCCAACTTCATCATGGGATCCATCATACTCCCTTTGCTTACTGGCCCCTTTATTTAAACAACTGCTACCTTTTGTTTACCTGTTTCCTTGGGCTTTGGTATGTCATATAATTGTTGAACAACAGGTTCATATTCTAGTTTCTCAGGTACAATAGTAGCATTCATTGCCTCCAAATCTCTAAGTTATCTTTTCAACTGGTCAGATTGAATCTGAGCATGTCTGATTCTTTCTTCCTTTTCTCTTTCTCTTTTCTTTATTAAGGCAATTTGCTCTCAGATTTTTCTTTCCAACTTGCCCACCTCTTCAAAAATCTCTTCAAAATCCACAAGAGTTACATCAGATTTTGAGTTTTCCTCCATGATGTTTCTCTCCCTTTTGTGGTGATGGTCATGTGGTCTTTCTGATGAGGGAGAGCTCAGATAACTTGGAGGATTCCTATTCTCTTCACCTCTACTCTTGGATCTAGACCTTGTCTCATGTCCCTAAGACTTACCACAAAACACCTTTTTAGTATATCTAGGAATATCATCGACCCTTTCACTTAGAGAGTAATATTCCCCATAAATTCCTAATCCTAGTTGTGCTTCATGCTCAACTTCTACATTCCCTTCTTCATGATTAGGAGGGACAGGAGTATCCATTCTTATATTCCTTCTTTGTCTCTAGGTTTGTGGGGTAACTCCAGCAACATAACTTTGGTATTGTTTCCATATGGATGCATAGAAAACAATTTGTCTATATCAATGAGCCAAGTCTCTGCAACTAAACCTCCCTTGGATCCATCAAATGTAGGAGGAAGAGATCTAAGGAGATCCCTTATGTAACTAATAATTAAGAAATCTTCCTTTACTTTTGGGTCCTTCCTCCTAGGACTCCTGGATCTATCTCTCTCCTCATGATGAGAGTGGCAGGACTCATCCCACTCGCCTCTTTCTCGTCTGGGCTCCAACCACTTAAGAATTTTGTCAAGGAGATGTCACATTTGAGCACTTTCAAATTCATCCTGCTGACTCCTGTTCCCTTATGCTCTTCTCTCCTCACTAAAATTATCTTGTTGATGTTCGTCCCATGAAATCTCACAGTACAAACTCAAGGAATAACTATGATGACTTCCCTCAGCTTAACCATGGCCTCGACCTCGACCTCTACCTTGGCCTTTTCCTTGACCTGTGCTACTGCGCCTACCTTGACCTCTAACTTTGGAAGGCATCCTTCTACAACATAAGCATAAGACACATTATTAAACATGAAATAAGAAAATAAGAGAGTGCTCAATAAAACACCTAATGGGTGCATCAAGTTCCTAGTGTAGAACTCGCACTTTGATACCAGTTGTAATGCCCCCTGCTAGGGAACCCGAGAGGACTACATAAATATACTAAAGAACGTGACAACTTTTTTTAAACACTAAATAACATGTTGTTGTACACATATTGAAAACAAAATTAATTGAGCACTAAATTATTAACACGAATAGTGCTACTCACAAAAAAATTTACAATTTCCTCTTCGGTTCCCAGACATCTCTACTAAGCAATGCATGTGCACATAATCTAATATAATAAAACATAAGTTTAATCATTAGTAATAAATGTTCATTTAAACCTCCATGTCCACACATTCCTAATCCATAACAAAATTATACAAAATAAGCAACCTATCTAGTTTAGATACCATAGTTTCATAAATAATCTTTGACATATTATAGTTACATTTACATTTCTCTATAGAGAGTATATAATTACATTTCCATGATCATAAATATAACAATCTTCTATAAGGAGAATGTCAATTTTATATATATATATATATAATACATGAGTACAATATGTCATAAAATCACAGATTGTACAATATGGAGATCTCTAATGCAACAATGAGAGATGATACTAGAATAAGAATCCATCCATGAAACACAAACAATTGAACCTCAATGAAGAAAATATTTACCACCCAACCACATTGAACTCAAAGGTCCACTCCTACCATGCTCAAGAGATAGAAACCAAGGCCCCACACCATATAAGAAAACCACAACAAGTCTTAACACAAGGAAATCAAAGTATAACACAAAAGTTTCACAAGAAACACAACATGAAATACCAATAGGGATTTACTAGAGTCAAACCACAAGGTTGAATGGAGGAGATTCTAAGACACATGCAAAAGAGTGTCATCACTTAGTTCCTAAATATTCTAGTTTATCATGGCAGTCTCTCTCTAGACCCCAACCCCTGGTGAGAAATAATGTGGAACCAACAACCTTTCATGAGGACATGGAAGCCAATTTCCCAATCAACACCACACATGCCATTGGGCCTTATCCAACCCATTGATGGTCCACATAAAATTTCTCATGGTCATGGGAAAGGAAACAAAATTATATTAATTAATCTAAAATCCCAACCCAGTTCATTAGTTATGTTATCACTTGATTACAACTCCTCAATAGGTTATCCTGGAAGCCACTTAGGGCCCCAACCCCCATTGTCGAGTCACCCTCCTAAATTTTTTCTTATAAATCCCTCCCAACAAAACTGAAATCAATAGTTCAAGATGTCCACATGGATACCAAGGAAATCGCCATATATATTTCATATAGAAACTGTACTAAGTTTTGGGACATAGATCAAAAGAACACTTCCTCATAATGACCATTCTCTTCATAAAACAACCAACCTTCAATATACACCAAGTCACCTTAATTCGCAACTATCTCCAAACACAATGCTACATAAAAAATATATAACATCACACATGATCATTGGACACAAGCTAGTTACACCCACAAGACTACGATACAACCAAGACAATTCCTACAATGCCTTTGGCATTCTAATTGAAAACTCCAACCACCAACACTAAGGCTAATTAAAATTGTTCTATAAACATAAAAATTCCATACAACAAGTAAATCGATCATAAATTGGCAACTATGGAGTATACTCCCTCTAATACTAATTGGCTAAAGCAAGAGTGAGATGTTGCACACATATCTACCATGGTTCAGTCCCAATATTCCACCAAGTGCTACTTGTACAACCAATCCCATCTCTCGATCCCAAACCTCAAACTATATTTCCTCCTCAAAAACCAAAGACAGTTAGTTACTAGACAACCCAAAAGAGGTAATTATGTTTATTACCCATTTCAAGTCTTTAAGCTTTGTAATTTAATTTACACACTACTACATTTACACACACACACACACACACACACACACACACAAAATATATCTCTCAAATATACCTATTAATTATCCTTTAATATGTGTCTACATAACACATCCCATACATAAAAAAGGATTATATAATATTATGGTCTCATCACCATTTTCATAAATAATAAATTATAATAATTCTTACACTTAGTGTACCTATATGAGTATATATAGAAATATACACCCATACACATGTATACCAATTGATCATCAATCAATTATATATATAGTTGGTTGGGCTAGCTCCCTTTGTATCAATAAAAAAAAGGATGTATTACATAATATCAGTATCAAGTTTTATATTGTATCTTTGAAAAAACCTGTGTGCAGTAACCACCAAAACTAACCTGATCAAATTACTACCATTTTCAGTCTACTAACCAAACCAAAAAATTGCTACCCATATACATATATATTGTATCTTTCAAAGCGTTACAATTTTCCCAGAAAAACCTTATAAAATATATTTCTTGAAAGGAAAACCAATTGCACCATGCCCCTGAGACTTATCTAGCACTACACTTCTTTTTCCCCTTGGGGCCATAGAGGTCAGTGAAGAGTGGGTTGTCAGGGTCCACTACTAGCTTTCACTTTTTCATCTCTTTCTTTATCTCCTTCGCATGCGCTGCTCTGGCCTTCACTGGTTAGTCTCCTCTGCATCTCCTATGAGGTAGGCCCCTAGTTATATCTTCAACATCATGTTCATCATCCACACTCCAATCTTCTCTATAGTTAGACAGTAATGACACCTCTAAGAATGCATCCTCATCATTGCTTTCATTTGGTACCAAGAAGCCTTCCCATTCTTTGTAGACACATACCCATTCTTTGGATGATAGAGGCTAAATGTTGATGACATATAACTGATTGAATGTTTGAAGATGTTAGTTTGATCACCAAAATGTAGAAAGATAATGCAAGACATTAAATCAGTTAATGGATTGTATTTTCATTAATTTCAACTTGATATAATCTGACCAGTTATATTCAAAGTGTCAAAGACTTCAGAGAATCAGACAGATAAATATTATGCTTTCAGCAATGCATAAAAGACAATAATTCACTAAGTGACAAAAAACACCGACGGCTAGTGGAACCCGAAGGACAGAGAAAACTGAAAGTTAAGTCACAGTGATGCCCGATCAAAGAAACTGACAAGCATTACCGACAAGAATAATCACAAGCATTACTGATGACGAGAATTACAGTGTTAACTAACGGACAGACAAGCCCGAAGGAAAGACAACCCCGATGGACAAACAACACCGACATAAAATCCTGAGGAGAAATGAAGTGTTGACCTAAGCTATCAAAGAGTTAAAACACTGAAGTTAATTGAAGTTCAAAAATGACAAAATACCTAGCTGGCAGAGCTAAAGATAGACTTAACTGGTTGTGGACATTGTTTTAATGACAAGTTGAAGCCAAAAATAAGTATAAATTTAAAGTTGTTTTATCCAGTTAGCAAGAAGATTTCTACGAGATAAAATAGGAGTTAAGCTTTAAAGCAAGATTGGCTAAGATTGCGGATCACGCCAAGAACAGAAAAATCAAAAAGTGAGAAATGGTGATATCATGTCTATAAAGAGACAACTTAATTCATTATGAATTAAGGGGAGTGAATGGGAAAGAGGATGTTGAAGAGAAAATGATGAAGAACAACTTCATACAGTCTTGATCAATCAAGCTGAGGAAAGAGCTAAAGATTTATGTGGATACCGAGCAACAGAGAAGCACAACATCACTGAGCAGAAAGAAGTGGAGAAAAGGTATTGAAAAGACATATTGATCAGAAAGGTAAAAAGAGATTACAATAGATCTGAAAATTTGCAAGTATAAGTTTTATTTGTGAACAAATCATTTACTGTTTCATTTTAACCATTGATTCAAAAAGTCTCTTAACCAAGCAGGACTTAATAATCCTTTTTATATTGAGATACATCCCAAGGAGTATCAAAAATTTTGATCATGAAGATAGCATGAGATGCCAGATACCATTTGAATAACTACACTGGGTATAGAGATGCCCGATATTAAGTGACAAACTATTCTATTTAAATCCTCTAACAAGGTCACACCTAACAGTGTGTTTGTAACCTTTAACAGGGTTGGCTCTTCACCGAGCTCACTTCAGAAGAGTGAAAATTTTTGGTTACCGATCCCAAGTGGTTTTTCCCTTAATAGGGTTTCCACATTAAAAATCCATGTGTCAATGTGTTTATGAGTCATTACTTTAGTGTTTTGCATTACACATAACTAAAATGGATTGATCGGTATACACTAAGCAATTCACTATTTTTTGATAATGAAAGACTGTTATTCGGTAAACATTAAGAACAAGGTTTAAAGGTGAACTTCGAGCAGTAGTTATTTGATAAGTTTATTTGAAGGCATATATCTTGTAGGACTGAAGATAACTAGAGGCTTAATATTGTGGTACTAAGTTTTTTGGGGTTGATTTATTGGAATATTTTTAAGGCCACTGACTCACCCCCCCCCCCCACCCTCTCATTTATTCTAACAATTGGTATCAAAGCTTGTGTTCTTAGAAAGGGAGTTTAACAGCTCAAGTAAAAGATCACAAGATGAACGAGTGAGATGTGCCCAAGTTGAATAAAGAAAACTTTGCATCATGGAAAAGCAGAATAAGACTCCACCTATCAGGTATTGCTAATAATGTTACTCAACACCTTGATACTGAATATGTGTTGCCTACAGGACCTCACACTCTTGATAAATTGAGAGAAAAGAACAAACATAATTGCATGATGATAGAGCTTGCTTTCTCACTCTCCGATGCTGAGTTTGAAGATGTCAAAAATTGCACCTCTGCAAAGCAAATGTGGGATAAATTGAAGCTGTTACATGGAGGATATGCTAATGTACTAAGAGCTAAGGCAGAAATCTTGAGAGGGAGGTTTGATGACCTAAGGATGAAAGAAGGAGAAAATATCACTCAGTATAGGTGTAGAATCAAAGAGGTAGTCAATGTTATCCAAGGAGTTGGAGGTGTACTTGAAGAAGAGATAGTGGTAAGTAAAATCTTAAGAACCTTACTGCCTATATATGCTATTAGAGTATCTGTTATTAAAGAAATGAGAGCAGTTGCAAAAAATACAGTTACTCTAGATAGTTTGATTGGTAGACTGATTTCATTTGAGATGAATAACTTTGATAATAGTGTCTTACCATCTGTAGAATTTGCATTCAAATATTCTTTGAAAATAAGTAAGTCAAGTCATAGACACACTATTAGAAATGATAGTGAAAGTGATAATGAGGATCAAGGACTTGATGAGATTGAAGCACTAATGGCAAGAAGATTGTAGAGAGGCAAAGGTAAATTACTACTTATATGTTTTAATTGTAAAGAGGTTGGACACTTTTCTGCAAGATGTCCTAACTAAAGAAAAGATGACAGAAGCAATGACAGAACATATTAAAATAAGTTTGATTGAGGTGATAACAAATATTACCGAAGCAACCGACAATCTAAAAGAAGAGAAACCAGAGACTACAAGGACAAAGGGAAGAAATCTGGTTACCTAGCTGAGAATAGAGCTGATGATGCTGACACCGAATCTGAAGAAGACATTGAGATGGTATTTGCAGCCATGAAGGATTATTCAAACAAAGAAGAACAAAGGTATGTAGAAACTGCACTCATATCTAAGGTCAATAAGAATGATGTATAGATTATAGATAGTGGCTGCACTCACCACATGACCGGTGATAAACAAAAGTTTGAAACTTTTGAATACTATTGTAGACACCCGAAAATGGACAAGCTTGCGACTTTACATTAAAAACACTAATTTTCATCTATTAATTAATGGCTTTTTAATCATTAATTAATCATCTATTTTCCTCTAAATTCAGTCCCCAAATCATGTAATCAAATTCCCAAAATTAATTAAATAATTAATTTTATTTAATTAATTAACCTTAATTGATTAATTACCAATAATTAATTAATTAAATTAAATTTCCTATAGTTTAAATTCAAATATTTAAACTTACTAATTAAGTTAATTTCAATTAAATTAATTTAATTTCATCAAATAAAGCAATTCTAAATTAAAAAGAATTTAATTATCTCACATGTTGAAAACATTAATTAAATAAATGAATTAAATATTTATTTATCTTCAAAGAGATAACTCTAATCAGATCACATGGGTTACTCCACCCATCTCTCCAGTTCACATTGGTAACTCCACCCACCTCTTCAGTTCTAAAAGGTAACTCACAATTAGCTCTTCAGTCAACCAAACTCTATCTCCTCTTTACTAATTGAAGAGGTGGGGTTTACTGATGGCTTCTCCAGTTCCTTTTAATCTCAACCATTCATCTCCTTATCTCTGGGATTGATCTCAACCGTTCATATCATCCTCCATTCCTATATAATAAACCCTTCATAACCATCTGAAGGATCCATGATTTAAAGCTCTCGTGCGCCATTACTATGTCATTTTGGTTCTAGCATTCAAGTCATCTTGCGATCACACACACATTTCAATTATCAAATTCTTGACACTTCTCAAGTCATACATGCTGCCCACACCAATACTGAGCATCAAAAATAGCATTTCAGAAGGAGTAGAGAGAGACAATAAAAGATTCAAGCACTTTGGGGTTTGCATTCATCTATTTTCCTTTCATTGCTTGTACATTTTATTGGTTACGTTTCAAGTTATTCATTTTAGTAGTTCTTGTGTACTTGATTTCTATCTTTGAAAAACCTTTGCTACTAACCCTCGCATTTGGAAAGCTTGGGAACCATGAATCACGACTGAAGGAGGCGTACATTTTGGTGAACCCAACATGAATCAAACATCCTGAATATCTCTTGCAGATGACAAACATAATTGATCAACCATGGTTGTACGGTCATAGACCTAAAATTTTGTATTTTTTTTTATATCTGTGTTATTTCGCAATTGTTGGTATTTTGCCGCACTTGATGAAATTGTGCCACAATCTACTGGTTTAATACCACAATCGATTGTAGGTTTCCGCATTTCTTTTCTATCATCTTTTGGGTCTCTGTCTTTTCTATAGTTTTCTGCAATTGATCCATTGGTTTCGCAATCAAAAGAATTGTACCGCAATTGATCAATCCAGACTGCAATTGAATGTGCATTACCGCAAGTGAAGGTGTTTTGCCACAATTGCTATTTTTAGGCCGCAATCGCCTATTATTTACCGCAATTGCCTGTACATTACCGCAATCACCTACAAAATTGCTCATCAGGGCCAAATTCTTTATCTTGCTATCTGAAAATCAGATACTTTCTTTATTTTTCTGTAGGATGATGAGTTCCTGCGAATAGGAAGGGTAAGTTGTTGGTGAGTATCATTCATTGTTTTAAAGTTACACATACTCTCATTTTTGCAAAAATCCTTTTGATACTAACTTGTTTAAACAAAGCAAATTAAAAGGAATTCACTTTTTGATTTGGGTTTAAAAAGAACAGTGTTTGTCAAACATCTCACATCTCACATTTCAGATTTGTGCTTAAAATTGACATGGGGACTAAAATTGAACAAGGCAAAAAATCTCTCAATTTGGGGCATTAAAATTGAACAAGAAATCAACACCTACTCTTGGGCTTAAAACTGAACACTTGTGCTTATATGGTGGTGTACCTTAGTTCACATTTCAAACTTTTGGAGCTTAATCAATTTACCTTGTGTCTTGAGTTTTGGGTGCACTTGCACAATATGTTAGATTAGACACCTTTACACTTTTTAGAAAGGCCTATTCGGGGGATGCACTTCTTCCTCAGAGAATGACCTTAAACCAGTAATCCTTCCGATCGGTATATAAACAAGATGCGAACTAAAGTTTCATCTTATCTAGCCAAGCTCAGGTGAGGTGTGTTGATGATAGTCTACATCGGGTGAATATCCCTAAAGAGAAAGCGTGGTCAACTAGGCTCTTAAGTGAGTCACACATGTAAAAACCGATTGGATAGACACCATAGACCCTTACTAAAACCTTGTTAATTAGAGGCCAACCCAATTTACCTCTAAAAAGGTGCCTTATTATAGTGCAAGGGGTTGCAGAATTTCCCCCAAGATTCCCAACATATGTATCCCACGGTATTTGTGTAGTGAAAGAGATCTTCACTCCATAGCAACAATACCTGGAAATGGAAAAAACACGGGCACCTATGTCGTGGACCTTCATGTCCTAGTAGTGTGATAATTGTTGTGTGAGCTAATAGACATTCAAGCATTCATCCTATAACATTGTATTTTGAATCCATTGACCTAGATTAAATCTAACTGTTCATTGTTGAGACCTTGTGATAACCTTGCAACTTGAAAAAGTTGTAGAACATACACATTGTCAGTCTTCATTCATCAAAACATAGTGTTTGTTATGCTTGTTTCCTTGATTAGTTTCTTAAAATGCAAAACAAAATATCCAAACTCTCAAAACGAGTCAAACATGTTAAAGTCTAGGGTTGTCAACGTCAACTATCTTGAAAATCAGAAGCATTGTTCCAAAATATCAAAATTGTCAAGCAGTGATACCCATCTTTTAGTCATTTTTTAAGATTGTTCCTCTTTTAATGCAATTGCCCGCATTGTGCCACAATTGAAGGAAGTCTGCCACAGTTTAACTATTTATTGCCGCAATCGTCTTGTTTATTACCGCAATTGGTGATAATGTACCGCAATCAACCATATAATTTGTTGCAATCGATAGAGTTGTACCATATTTAACCAGAGATACATTATTCCTGTTTTGACCTAAAAACCTTGAAAGAACTCTTCATTTGGTGTTAAAAACTAGTGTCTATCCTAGGAAAATGCGAAGAACATTATGTGAATCTCTAAACATTAAAGATCATCCCTTCTCTGAAAAGCATGATTATTGTCAAAAACATTGTTTGTTCGAAAGCTCAGACTCAAAATACCTTGATCTCATCATATCAAATGTCATCATCTTTATCAAAGTGACTTTGTCCAAGGCAAAGGTTGACAAAATCTTATCTTTTTATATCATCACCACTTTGAGATCAAGATGTATCAAAATTTGTCCTTAGAATTACCCTTGTCCAAAACATAACTCGGACTTCCCTAGAAAGGATATTCTTCTTTGTTTGCTTTATATCACTTGTTTTAGTTACAAAATTTGGACCACACTATGTCTCAAACACCTCATGGAGGGCCTTACACAAGGTCAAAGGCTAGAAAACAACCTGATGAGTCATATATCAACAGATTCCCCACTTGGGAAACAGAGAGAGAAGATGACCCTTTTGTAAAGACCAGTTCTACTCTGTTCATTGAACAACCCCGTGGGATAGCTCTTTTCCAAAATGTCACAGAAGAGGAACTAAAGGATATAGAGCAAGATGCTTATTCCACACAAGTAGTTGGCATTGTTGTAGAGAGTAATCTTGAATGCTTCTTAGATATGTTGATAAAGAAGAGAGTCAAACTCCCCGTAGAATTCAGTGTATCAACCATATGGCCTGAAACCCCTCTCGCAGGTCAAAACACTACTCAGCCTCCTTAGATACTGCTGGTTGTCTCTCAAATCTTCCCACCATTGGTATTACCCATATTGACATAGACGGTACCCAATCAAACCAATGGCACGAACCAAGCCAGCACATCTTCCACTCAAAGCATGACAGGCTAGCAACTGAGTGCACCTATGGTTACTAGTATGCTCCCACCTTCGATCACATGGCCGGGGCAATCAAGCTCTCAATCTATGCCTTCCATCACACCAAACACCAATTATTCTGAAACTATGTCGCTATTGCAGTCAACTCATACTAGTCTTGGGATCAACACCTCATGCCCACAGGGATCCATCTCTGTAGGTACAAATTACAGTCAATGCCTAGCCAAGGCTACACCTTTGCCTATACTGACATCAATCCAACCTCTACAATAGCAACCCCAGCTTCAATTGCCTCAAAACCAACCTCCGCAACAGCAACCCCATCTTTAGTTGCCTCAAATCCAACCCTAGCAACAACAACCTCAGCTTTAGTTGACTCAAAACCAACCCCCACAATAGCAACCCCATCTTTAGTTGCCTCAACACCAACCCCCGCAATAGCAACCCCAGCTTCAGTTGCCTCAATTCCAACCTCAGCAATAGCAACACCAGCTTCAACCCCAACCTTAGCAGCAACAATATCAACCCCAATTTCAATCACAACAGCATTCCCAATCCCAAAAGCAAACGCATCAAAACCCCCCATGGGATACTCATGTGCCCCCATTTCCAAATCACTCGGTGGGAAATCAATATCAAGTCCCTAGGCTGAAATTATATGTTCCTACTCAAGTGACACAGAGGCGCAACCTCATACCCACTACAACATAGAGGAATGTCCTCACACACCAACCTCAATATCAAATGGACATGTTAATGCAATAAATGCAAACCCTTCAAACCCAAATGATGTATATGCAAAATCAGGGGCAAACTAAATCCTACACCATAGAAGATTTATATCCATACCACTTTGACCATTCTCTCCACATGTCTCCGATCCCAAATCACTTCTCGGTACCAAAATTTGACAAATATAGGGGCAATACCAACCCTATTGAACATATCCAAGATTTTTTTGCTAGTTGCATCAAAGTCTCCCATGATGAAACATATTTAATGCGACTATTCCCACAAAGCTTGGCCAGACCAGCAATGGAATGGTTCTCGCATTTACCTCATGGCATTCAGTCTTGGGGTGAAATGGCTGAAAAGTTTATAGCTCACTTCCATCATAACATTGAGCACAAGGTCAGTATCAAGGACCTTTGTGATATCAAATAGAAGGATGGAGAGTCTTTTGTGAATTTCCTACAGAGATGGAGGAATACGACAAACTGCATGATATATGATGTGCCCGAACAAGACCTAATAGTCATGTTTTTTGACAATCTAATTCCAGATATGTCATTCACAATAGAATTACAGTTAGCTCCAAACTTCAAACAACTCATCAAATGAGGAGTTCATTGTGAACAGAACTTAGTCAAATGAGGAATCATTGCAGATCCAACACAAATGAATACTGTAATGGACAAAGCTAAGTGGTGGAACAAAAACAAAAATGTCACTAGCGATGGTGTCATTGATGTGAAGAAAGTCAACTATGCACAACCAAAGGTGTCACTGTAAGGCACACTTGTGGCCAACCAACAACTCACAAGGCTCACTCAACAAGCATACACCCAAAACCAACCTCCCCTTGTATAAGTGATCACTATGTCAAACAGTCAACAATAGAATCAACGCAAATCATAGTTTCAATTCCAGCAACAAGATGTCACACCATTAGGAGAGCCGATAGAATCAGCTTTATGCAAGTTGATACAATCAAACACTATCACTCTCCTTGAAATCAGAGAATTTGAACAAGATGAAAGCAAACCAAGATGGTATAATGACAAAAACTTCTGCGAGTTTCATCGGGTGAAAGGGCACAAAATGTCTAACTATTTCTGTTTAAAAAACGCTATCCAAGATCTGATTGACACAGGGGCCATCGATGTGACAAACACCCAAACCAAAGGCATATCTAATCACACTATCTTCAACAATGCCTATCATGATCACAACAAGGGAAAAGCCTCCGGGTCTGGTGGATAGACAAAACAAGTCAACTATACATATGCCAACAGTGATAATGTTATCAATTGCCTCAATCCTTCAGATACCCATGTGGCTACAATCGCTATCAAAGACCAAGGTAACAAATGTATTGTAATAATGCATCATGCCAGAGTCGTCTTGCAAGGAGTACCATCCTCATCTACTATATCTACCAATCATAAAGCAAACTCAAATCCATAGCCAAACATAGTGGATCAACTAAAGTGCGCACCTGCCTAGATCTCCATGTTTGACCTATTGCGCATATCTCCACAGCATAAACTGGCACTTGACCAAGCCCTTCAGAATGCAGCTATCCCAAGGGACATAACACCTAAGAGCTTCCAAATGGTTGTTAACCATATAGCTGCTAACAAACATGACACATTCATAGATCATGATGTACCACCGCATAAACTCCTGCATAATGATCCTTTGCACTTACTGGTCCAGGTCCACAAAAGCGTTATGCATAGGGTCCTTGTTGATGGTGGAGTTGGGTTAAACATATGTACTCTAAAGTTAATCAAGCAACTAGGCTATTTAGAATCAAGCATTGATGTCACAAGGAGGATAAATATCAGAGCTTATGATGAAGAGGAAAGGTCCTCTAAAGGTATTATCATTCTACCTATCTGTATCGGTCCAATGGTCAAAAACATTCCCTTCCAGATCCTAGATCTTGAGTTGGGATACAACATGCTACTAGGGAGACCCTGGATACATGAAATGAAAGTCATACCTTCGATGTACCATCAATGCATCAATTTCCCACACCAGGGAGAGGAAAGCATCATAGAGGGAGATCCCAATCCTTTCCAATACTATAATGCAGTCCAAATCACCACTGATAATCAGGTACTCTCAAACCAAGATACCAGCATCTCATCCTCTTCAGATTCAAATCCTAAGGATGTCACACAGACAACAGGAAAGATAACCATTAACCAAGACGCAAGTATACCCTCCTCTTCAGATTCAAGTCCTAAGGATGTCACACGGAAAGCGAGCAAAATATCCATCACCGACAAAGGATGTGGTGAATATAGATATGAAGAGGCTTTCACCATCACGCACATTCCTTAGAGCCTAAGAACTTATGGCATGCTACAACTTTTTATTATAAAAGAAACTCCATAGCCTGTTCTATTCAGATGTCCACCCACAACCTTTGTCAGATGATGAAACATAGCACAAGAAAGGCCATTTGAATAAGATATTAGTACATGGTTATACCAAGACCCACAAGAGACAATCCAACAAAGCCTACCCCTATCAAACTATGGTAATGGTTATATAATGTTACAAAGATTTGGGTATGATGGTACAACCCGCCTGGGGCCAAGACAACAAGGCATAATAGAATTGTCTCTCCCGCCAGCCCAAAGAAACAAGAGAGGGTTGGGCTATGGGAAACAAAGAACTGATCCTATAATCCAAGACATCCAAGTTGATCAGGAACAAATAGCAGAGATGCACCAGGGGCACAACATAGAACATGTCTTGATAAGCAACATACTAGCATAGTTGTTTCCCGTCGGAGAGGGAACCACACAAACCTAAATAGACCTCCACATAGAAATCAATGATAACGAAGGAAGTGAGACATCTGATAAGCGTTCTATCAAGACTAACTCCCATGAGTATGAGTGGAGATCCCTTCATGACTCTGAACCATCGATCCTAGATTATTACCCTTGGTCAGACACTATCATAAACCTAGAAGACTTATTTGACCAACTATCCATTAGTGAACAACCCTGCATAGATAAGCATGTCATTTATCATTCCTCAAGTGGTGCGTCCACATCACAGTCTAGTTTTGTAGGAACCATTTATGTAGTCCCTTTCAATCAACTAGAGTCAAACAACTGTAAAAGTATCTGTCTTGTACACCCAGAGATAATAGAGTGGGATCAACAAGGACCGCCTGATTTAGATGTCTTTGAGAATGATGAGGATATTGTTGATTTCATGGGACTTAAGGAAGGCATGCCATCAGAAGACCACAAGGCAAGCTTCTCCATTGACCTCGACAAAGTGGCATATTTCAGGGAGGCAGCTCCTCTTTCCAGTCCACAAAATAAAAAAGAATAAAAATATGATAAAAAGCTAAAACAACACGTATCTTCTAGTCAAAACCTCACTGAGGTGCTAGAAGATGGAAAGAAGGAACTCCTCCCCTTGACAAAGGATAAATCAGCATTACTAGCAGAAGAAACAGAGGAAGTCAATTTGGGAGATGACAAGAACCTAAAGAACGTATACTTGGAAAAATCACTCACCCCTGAGGAGATAGAATAGTTCATCAGTTTCTTCAAAGCAAGGATGATCGATTTTGCATGGCCCTACTCGGATATGCCCAGGTTAGATCTAGAGCTAGTATTACACCATCTCCCATTGCTACTCAATGCCAAACCTATCAAGTAGAAGCTGAGAAAGATGCATCCCCATATTGCATTGCTAGTCAAGGCAGAGTTGAAAAAGCTCCTAGATGCCAAGTTCATAAGACCAATACCATATGCAGACTGGATATCTAACTTGGTACCAGTTACAAAGCACAGTGGTCAGATACGGATTTGCAAAGACTTTAGAGATCTCAACATAGCTTGTCCCAAGGATGACTTTCCTTTACTTAACATTGATGTGATAGTAGATCTAACCGTTGGACATCAAATTCTATCACTCATGGATGGATTTTTAGGGTATAATCAGATAAGTATTGCGCTAGAAGACTAACATAAAACATCTTTCACATGTCCTTTGGGCACTTACTATTGGAACGTCATGTTGTTTGGTCTCAAAAATGTTGGCGCAACATATCAAAGGGCTATGACAACTATATTTCATGATCTCATCCACAAAACAATGGAAGACTATGTGGATGACATACTAGCCAAGTCAATGCTTTGCAAGGATCATCTACAAGTATTGGGACTAATCTTTGATAGAATGCAGGAATTCAAGGTTCATCTAAACCCAAAGAAATGTGCATTCGGTGTCACAGTAGGAAAGCTACTAGGGTTCATAGTGTCATATAGAGGCATCAAATTAGACCCAGAGAAAGTCAAAGCAATATTAGACATGCCCCCACCATCGAACCTAAGGAAACTAAGAGGGTTACAAGGAAGGCTCCAATTAATTAGGTGCTTCATCACTCAGCTAGCAGACAAGTGCCACCCATTCCAACATCTACTGCACAAAGACGTCAAATTCATATGGACCGAGCAATGTGAACAAGTGTTCCAAATATTCAAGGACTGCCTCCTCAAGTCTCCTATATTGGTGCCACCAGTCCAAGGTAGACCATTGCTTCTATATATCTCAGCAATGGAATCAACATTAGGTGTACTCTTGGCACAACATGATGATGCAAGTAAAGAAAGGGCCATCTACTATCTAAGTAGAATATTGGTAGGATATGATCTCAACTATACACCAATTGAAAAGTCATGCCTTGCAGTTGTCTTCACTTCCCAGAAGCTGAGACATTATATGTTGAGTCACTAAACAAAGTTGATCACACATATTGATCCTTTAAAGTACCTCCTAAGAAAAGTAGCGCTCACTGGACAACTTGCAAAGTGGGTAATGATCTTAAGTGAGTTTGACATTGAATACATAGATAGAAAGGCCATCAAAGGGCAAGTGATCGTGGATCAACTAGCAGAGGCACCCATTCAAGACCATCAGCCTATTATTTTTGACTTTCCTAATGAATCCATTATGACACTACAACTAGTGATTGAGGTATGGCAACTCTATTTTGATGGATCATGCACAAACCATGGTGCGGGGACAGGGATAGTTCTTATCACTCCAGATCATGATACAATTCCAAAGTCTTTCAGACTCAACTTCCCATGCACAAACAACATAGCAGAATATGAAGCACTGGTCATCGATCTAAAGATAGCAATTCAATAGAGAATCAAGAACCTTAAGGTCTTTGGAGATTCGTAGTTGGTCATCAGTCAAGTCAACAATGATTATACGACCAAAGATAAGAAGCTAATACCATACAGAGCACAAATGGAAACATTACGTACCAAGTTCCATTACATCTTCTTCAAGTGGGTCTCACGAGCACAAAACAAAGCTGCAGATGTGATGGCTACCATAGCATCATTGATTGATATGCGAGGCAACGAAACAAGATTCTAGTTTCTAGTAGAGCAACTATTGGTGCCAGCACATCAAGCGTCCATCACAAAATCAACATGTGTCCTTGTTGGTCCTGAAAACCCATGGTACCAATATGTATATAACTACCTCCAAGATAGTGCCTTACCTCCCAACTTGTCTAGAAACTAGAGAAAGTCCCTCATCTGCCAAGCCTCTAGGTATACCATCCTCCAACTACTTTATATAGATTAAGTCTAGATGGAACACTACTATGATGTCTCACTTCCATGGAATCCCAGAGAGCTCTGTACGAGGTACATGAAGGAATTTGTGGAACTGACGGAGGTGGCAATAGCTTAGCTAAGAAGATCATCCGCATGGGATTCTATTGGCCCACGATAGAGATAGATGCACACAAACATGTACAAAGGTGTATACAGTGTCAGATTCATGGAGACCTCATCCATGCACCAGCCCAAGAACTAAATCCTATCACATCACCATTGTCATTTTCTATCTGGGGATTTGACCTAGTGGGCAAAATTACACCTTCTTCAGCAAATGGACACAAATACATCATAGCAGCAACATAGTACTTCACTAAGTGGGTGGAATCAATTCCCCTCACTTACATAACTAGAAATTAGATATCAATGTTCATACTTAACCACATCATCTGTCGATACGGGATCCCTCAAACCATCCTGACAAATCACGGTACGCCTTTCCAAAACAAAGATGTTGAAGAGCTATGTGAACAATTCCATATCAAACAAGGGTTCTCTTCCTTTTATTATCCTCAAGGGAATGACCAAGCCAAAGCTACAAACAAAAAAATCTTGAAGAAAATAGTGAACAACTCAGGATGAGACTGGCATTTACAGCTTAGTCCTACATTATGGGCATACACAACTAGCATGAGAACACCTATAGGAGCCACTCATTTCTCCCTAGTCTATGGATCAGAGGTAGTATTACCCTTCAAAGTGGAAATCCCATCCCTAAGGATATCTTTGAAGAACCTGATTATAGATGAAGACTACAGAGTAGCAAGGCTCAGTGAACTGGAGTTACTAGATGAAAGAAGACAGCATGCCTTCAACCACTTACAAGGCTATCAAAATCGCCTTAGAAGAAACTATCACAAGAAGGTAAAGCCATGAACATTTGAGGTAGGAGACCTTGTCCTCATGGAAAATCAAAAGAACCAAGCAGAGCGAGTCAAACCCGGAAAGTTTGAGCCTAACTAGCTAGGCTAATTTGTCATTGTCAGCTCTACTCAGAGTGGGGCATTCATACTGGTGACACCAGAAGGAGATCAGCTCCCCAGATACATCAACAGCATGCACCTCAAGATTTTCTACCCTTGACGTCTCTATGGTTAAGGCACCTATCTACATATCCAGAAAATACCAAAAAAATTAGAAAATACAAAATGTTACCTTGGTGAAAACCTGGCAAACAGGCGCCTTGGCAACAACAAAAAAAATAAAAAAAATAAAAAAATTAAAGAGAAACAAAATCGATCTCTCAGTGAAAACCTGAAAAACATGTGCTATTGAGTAGGTACCTTGGTGAAAACCTGGCAAACAAGCGCCAAGTGTTCAAATCCAGCTTCACCATCAATGAACTGCAAAAGCTTGAGCACACTTCAAATGCAAGACTGACTACCCAAGCTATATCTTGAAGCACACTCCCCTCTGAGCACCAACACTTATCCATGGTTAATATTGGTCCACCAGACTAGGGGGTGATTCTAAATATCCTTAAAAAATCAAAAAAAATTAGAAAACTCATCAAAAATCCTAAAAAGATCAAAATGTTATGAGAAAATAAAAAACAATCAAAAAATTGCAAAATCTCAACCAACTCGGTTATCAAGAGAGCAAAGGGAGATCACACCCAGTCAATCAATGTCATAATCATGAGCTTTGCAAATCAGCATTGGGCTCATCTAACACAGCTTTATCAATCTATCAAATTAATCAGCAAGCAACTGGAGACCAAGCCAAGCTATCAATTGTCACAATCATGAGCTTTGCAAACTAGCCTGGGGCCCATCTGACACAGCTTGATCAGCCGCCAACATGATCATAATCAATCAATAAAGTCATATCAATCATCTTACATAGTGATGGATACACTCAAACCAGATAGGTCAGTCTTATATGAGTAATCTATTATTGAAACCAGACACACTCAAGAAATCAAGACAATCAAACCTATCAAAAGAGTCGAGCCAATCAAGAGAATCCAACTGCATCAAGGAACCATCCAAAAAAATTTAACTAGGTCAGTCACTCGGTCAGATGTCAGTTTATATTTCATGGTTATGTTCTTACGCTACTCCAGGATCCACCATGTGAGGAGAGTAGCTATGATAGATCATGACTTATTTTCTTTGATTATTGTCTATTGAATGTTCACTTCGATTCCAGGGCCATAATGATTTAGGATAAATGTGGTAGGTGCTGTCTATTATCTGGTAGTCATACAGTTCCATGATCTAAGCTTAACCTTGGGAAAGAATTGGACATTCCTTCTCTTTTATTTTCTTGTTTGGTTTATAGAATCAAGAGCTCACAACACTATTCAGATGGACTCTGAGTGCATTGGAGTTCTATCTTGGTTTCTATGGTCTTTCCTTTTATGTTGCAATCAAGAGCTCACAATGCTATCTAGATGGACTCTAGGGGCATAGGAGTTCTATCTTGTTTTCTCTAGCTTTCCCTTTTTAGAATCAAGAGCTCGCAGTGTTATCCAGATGGACTCTGGGTGCATAGGAGTTCTATCTTGGTTTATTTGCTTTAGTTTATTCAGAGGACAAAGTGGTATCTAGATGATCAATATTTGGGTGCTTTTGGTTCTCTTTCTATTCAAACAGGGAACATAGCTGAACCCAGATGGTCAATATTTGGGTGCACCAGGTTCTCTTTCTATTCAATCTCTCTACTCCTTACACTTATCAAGAGGTCATGGCAGTATCTAGGTGGTATGTGATCTGGATACATTAAACTCTCTTCGAAATTTCAAAAAATACAAAAAAAGATGCAATGATGACAAATAGTGGAACAAGGGCAGCGACTTGGGACACTCATCCTTTCTATCAATTCATATCTATCAAAAAGAAAAAAGAAAAAATCTTTTCTGTCATTCCATTCTATTAGATCATCTCAGAGAACATCTATCCAAACTAACTTCTTTCTAATTAACACATGCATTACTCAGATAGTTTGTGCATAATAGATTGCATTCATTCCATTTAAGTACATTAGAAAATGAAAAAAACTTAGTAGTTTCATACATGGTAAATCATAAATCACATGCATCCATAAGAATCTCATATAAACATGCATTTCCTTTCCACCATCCTACATGAACATGTCAGTATCATAGGAAAAGTAAATCATCCATCTACAAGTTGGCATCATAGGAATCATACTGCATATACATCTCATCATCTAAAACCACATCATATAAAATCATAAATATAGCAAGTAAACCAATGCACATCATATCAAATCACTAGCTGCATCTTATATAATCAAAATATCTTAGTACAATGAACAGTCACAAGTCTGAACAAAGGAAGGTAATCAACATATATATCAATAAATATCAGTGTGTCGGGATACAAAAATGGATACTACTTAGAGTATATCAAATGAACATCCCCACAAAAATGGTACATGATTCATAATGGGTGAAGCATCAAGATCAACATGTGCTACCCCCACCCTCACCAGGAGGTGGACGAGAGGGTGGCATATCAGAAGCCGGTCTCTGTGATGAACTAGGAGCTCTAACACCACTGCTCTGCGATCTCTACATCCTGCTAGATCTCTGAGAGGCTATGTAAATGGGCACTCTCTACTCTACAGGAACTGCACCCTCATAGTGGTGCCTCCAGTACTCGATCTCTCTCTGCGCATCATGCCCAGATCTATAGTATCAATTTAGAATATCTTGGTGAGAGGCATCCTGAACACTATCAATGAATGAACACACCTCAGATCAAGCCTGTCACTCTCTGGCCTCGGCCGCTATCACCCTGGCCTCCAAGGCAGTAGCACGGGCATCGACAAAAGCAAGTCTGGCATGTAGATCCTATACCTACTGAGTGAGTTGCTCCAACTCTAAGGAATCCACCTCCATACCCCCCATGGCCACATCCATATCCCCCTCCTTGGCCCTATCCCCCAAACCCTCACCTCCTCTCCCCCTAACAACCTAGGAATCATCATCACTCTCAGAACTCCCACCCAAGCTACTGCCAGAATTGATACTACCTATCAAGGAACTCATCCCTGCACTCTGCTCATCTAAAGCCTCCACATCTATGTCTCCAATCTCAACATCTACATCCTCGATCATCACCCTGTCCTCCTCTCATAGAGCCAAAACAACACCAGTTTGTCGGCGTACTCTCTGCACCAACTGAGGTGCCTCCTCCTCCATCGCCTCCTCATCCTCTAAAATAGTACTCAAGCACACCCTTGAAGTACTGGAATGATTGCCACTCCCCCCACCTCTGGTCCTCACTCCACCACCCGCATCCCCTAGACTGGGATCATCTCCCCCATCATCTCCCCTCCCCCTTCCACCATCTCTCCCACCATCCCATCCACCATCTTGGCCTCCAACCCTCCCTCTCTCACGACCACCATCCCTCCCTCCATCCCAACCTCCCCTCCCTTGTTGTACCCGACGGTGCCTCCTCATGAGCATCCCAGCAACAGGACAAGAGACATCTATGAGTGCAACTGGTCGAGTCTGGGCCAATGAGCATCAAACTAGGGAGTAGGGCCTGTAAAGAGATCAGATTCAAATATCAGTACCACATCAGATAAAAGACAACATCACATAGAGCAGATAGATTATAAGAGCAGTAAAGAAACTGAATAAGAGATGCGAAGTAAAAAACAAACCTGCATCAATAGTGGTTGATCACCATGTCCACGCAACAGGAAGTAACCCTACAAACTCAGTATGAGCAGTATCAAGTGATACGACACCACCACAGATGACATAGTCCCTTGACCTATGATCAAAATAAGCGTAAGAGTCAGACACATCCTGCCGCTCACCAAACCGACGCAACACCCTATCAGTGTTGTGAAAGTCAATCATGTGAACATGGTCAGTCACACAACCAATGAGATATCTTCGCTGCTGGCAGAAGGGAAGATGGATGTCCTCTCCATCCTAGATAGGGAAATCTCTATATGGCCTCCATATGAAATAGAGAATCATATCCAGCTGTTGATGCCAATACACCAAATGACCCATGTGGGTCTGAACAATGGCTCCATCATACATATACACATACGGCATGTTAGCTGGCAAAGCATGTGTACCAACAGGATGAAAAACAACTATGTGCTCCCATGCCCATATCTAGAGGAGGGTAGCACCACAGCCGAGTGACTTACCATTAAGGTAAGCCTCATAGAACATATGAAAGTGCATATGAGTCAACATGCATGGACCCCAAGCATAAACGGTACGGTCCCTGACCATACTCTGCAAAATGGTACCAAAGCCAATAGAAAATCCACGTTGCCGATGATCTGGGTATAAGATGCCACAATTTAGACTGCCTACTAAGGTGGACAGTCTGTCGAGGCCCAAACCAAATCTGGACCATGGGATATCATAAGCATTAGATAACCCAAGCTGATCTCGGGGCAATCCAGAAAGCTCCGTCAAAGAAACAATACCAAAACAGGTGGCATACTCCACAAGTGCACCCTGGATTGGAAGCTAGAGGATGTGATACACATCCTCCAATGCAATAGTGCACTCACCAGTGGGTAACCAGAAATTGCATGTCTCAGAATGCCAATGCTCTACAAGAGCGGAGATCAGACCCTTGTTGGTCGTGATCTCTGGCATACAACATATCCAATACAATCCTAAATCCCTAAGGACTGACCTCTCATCCTCTGAGAGCAGGAACCTATATACAAGACCCATCGGCCTTGACTCCTGATAGCGCAGAATCCACCCGGTGAACTACACATAGAAATAAATCAGAAAAATATCAGTATCAGTCATATAGGAAAGTGCCAGAAACAAGAATATGCAGAAAATAGACAAGAAAATCAGGCAGACAAATCTAAAAAAGTGATTGCGACAATAAAACACTTCAATGGCAGTTCACTTATGCGATTGTGAAACATCATTATCAATTGCGGCATCCAAACAGACACAGTGCAGTACACTTATCAAATGCGGCACTTGACCAGCAATTGCGGCATTCAAACCACAATTGCATCAAAACCATAGACGATTACGGCACCATATGCAGGAATTCAAAAAAATAAATTTCAAAGTAATAAATAAAGGCATTAATGACATGAATATCAAGAAAACTCACTGGACGTCCTGCGCCAACTAGTCTTTGATACATCTGGACCCGGTCGGATATGTGAGTGACTCCAGGTAGGCCTGCCATCGCACAAAAACAGGAGGAAAAGCACAGAAAACTAAAGACTAACCCACCAGGAAATCAAGAGCTCTAAGAAGGCAATGTGACAAATGAATGGCTCTCTTGCCTATTTATAGGGGTTCCCACAAACCCTAATTTCACTAGGAGGCCTGATTTTTCTTCTCGGTCCCCAGAAACTTACACAGGCAATATCATGGGCAATATAAGGCATTTTTCAAATTAGTCAGCTACCCAAATTTAGAAATGGCGGTTTCAACAAATTAACGCTCAAGTCGAGACTTTTTTCTCAAATTTGTTGATGGGGCATAAATACACCTACTATCGTCGGGGCAAGCTAGGGCAGTATCAAAATCAAAGAATCTTTGACACACTACGAAAAGTCACATCGCATGAAAGAGGGGCAAATGTAGACACCCAAAAATTGACAGGCTTGCGACTTTACATTAAAAACACTAATTTTCATTTATTAATTAATGGTTTTTAATCATTAATTAATCATCTAATCAAATTCTCAAAATTAATTAAATAATTAATTAACCTTAATTGATTAATTACCAATATTTAATTAATTAAATTCAATTTCCTATGGTTTAAATTCAAATATTTAAACTTACTAATTAAATTCTTCCAATTAAATTAATTTAATTTTATCAAATAAAGCAATTCTAAATCAAAAGGAATTTAAGTATCTCACATGTTGAAAACATTAATTAAATAAATGAATTAAATATTCATTTATGTTCAAAGAGATAACTCCAATCAGATCACATGGGTTTCTCCACCCATCTCTCCAGTTCACATGGGTAACTCCACCCACCTCTTCAGTTCTAAAAGGTAACTCACAATTAGCTCTTCAGTCAACCAAACTCTATCTCCTCTTTACCAATTGAAGAGGTGGGGTTTACTGATGACTTCTCCAGTTCCTTTTAATATCAACCATTCGTCTCCCTATCTCTGGGATTGATCTCAATCATTCATATCATCCTCCATTCCTATATAATAAACCCTTCATAACCATTTGAAGGATCCAGGATTTCAAGCTCTCGTGCGCCATTACTATGTCAGTTTAGTTCTAGCATTCAAGTTATGTTGCGATCACACACATATTTCAATTATCAAATTCTCAACACTTCTCAAGTCATAGACGCTTCCCACACCAATATTGAGCATCAAAAACAACATTTCGAAAGGAGTAGAGAGAGACAATAGAAGCTTCAAGCACTTTGGGGTTTGCATTCATCTATTTTCCTTTCATTTCTTGTACATTTTATTGGTTATGTTTCAAGTTATTCATTTTAGTAGTTATTGTGTACTTGATTTCTATCTTTGTAAAACCTTTGCTACTAACTGTATGTGTCTGAATGTTGACCTCTAAATCAGCCACAACACAACATAGTCATTGCTCAATCGTTGAATCGCGAAGATGAACATGAATTACTCATTCCACAATATCGATCAAATTGACCTATTGCCTCCTATTTAGTTGGGGTGTTTAATTACTCTCAGAACAAGAGCCAACAATGATAGACCATTGCTAAAATGGAGGATTTGAAAGCTTTGAAAACTGAAATGAAATTTATTCTATATGAGAGATGCAATTGTAATCTAGGAATGAAGATGCAGATTTTAATCTAAGAAACTTGAAAGAGATAATAGAATTAAACTACTTGATAAGTAAACAAACTAAATTAAGATGAAAATTGCCATTAAGCTAAATGAAATTACACTAAATTTTCAATAAAATCTTGGAAATATGAGAGAATTGAGACAATAATTCACTATAGTTTAGGTACTCTAAAAATTGCCCCCACCCCTCAAATGAAGGGAAGAAGGTCTATAATATATAAAAGCTTGAAGAGAGGATGAAGAGTTTCTTGGGAAGAAATGGCTTACTCTTCATCTTCATGGAGGAAGGTGAGACAAATATGAAGGAATTATTTAATTAAATAAATAAATTATTGCCATATGGGTGGCTTTTCACATTGTTTGAGTTATTAAATTCAAGTGAGGATAATCCATTCAAATAACCAAATAATATTTAATTCCCTTGATGTGTATTAGCTAAAGGGAGTGGGATTAATTTAATTTAAAAGCACTTAGGACTTTAGAATTAAATTA
>MU223505.1:0-19064 GCA_018584345.1 Thuja plicata
GCTTATTATTACCAAAGTTTGTATGGGGATTGTCGTTAGCCAATGATCTTTCAGCCACCAGTAAACATTCTAATGAGGTAACTTCATTTTTCAATTTATGTAGCTAAAAATCTACAAACAAGTCCCCCATTCATGTGCACGATATATATAGACTAACCTGGACTCAATTGGTTAATTTTTTAAAAGTTTCATTGAAGCTAAATAGAAGGACTTGTAATGCATAAATGCAATATTACAGACACATACATATTAAACATTGAAGGAAATTCTCTAGCTATTAGTGGCATCATAGTTTGCAAACTCAGACTTGGAGAGTACTCAGCGTTGAAATATAGATAATAGGATAGACATCAATTAATCTTAAAATGGATTTGTATTAGTATGACTAATGTGCAAGTGGTCAATAAAAGAAACACTAATTTATCTAGGATGCTGGGTACACTTTTCCGAGGAAACTTCTATGCACAAAGTAAGAATACTTAAAAAAATAATCTTAATATCAATGTCATTCCCATAATTACTATTGAAATAAACAAAAAACAAGCCAATCTCTGCTTAATTCATAAGATCACGTGTTTTTAATATACTATTTATACATTAGTTAGGCATACTAACTCACAGTTAACCTAAAGGAACAAGTCTAGCATTTGTGTCAACATCATTGCTGCACAGCCAATTTTTTTTTTAAATTCTATCTTGAATCCATCGCAATTGCGATGTTTACCTCCAGAATTATGACGGGGTCGCTATATTGGCGATGCCCACATATCGTCGCAGTTGCTTGGGTGTCCGTCACCATTGCGACGTTTACCTCCAGAATTACGATGGGGTCGCTGTATTGGCGACGCCCAAATACCGTCGCAGTTGCTTGGGTGTTCGTCGCACTTGCGACGTATACACATAGAATTATGACGGATTTCCTGTATTGGCGAAGCCCCAAATGTCGGGGTTGATAGGGCTACATAGAGACGGATGGAAGTCGTAATTGTGATGGGAAAGGAAAGATGTCATATTTTGTGACTAAAAAACAACGACGTCTATTACTGTCGCAATTACGACACATGGCTGTCCTAATTGCGACACATAGCCGTCGCAAATCGACCCCAAATGTATTAGTGTCAGAATATTTGGTAGTAAATTCTATATCAAAGTTTGATGCTATAAGTGATGAAGGGATCTTCCTTGGTTATTCCACCAAAATCAAATCTTATAAATGTTTCAATCTGAGATTGAGGAAGATGATTGAAAGTGCTAATGTGAGGATTGATGAAAAGTTCCAGATTCAAGAAATAATATATGACTGTAATTAGACTACAGAGATCAAGGAAGTTATTGTAGATCAAGAAGAACCTTTTGAGATTGACCAAGAGATCAAGGTATGTCAAGATGAATAAAATGATCCTACTAAAATTCCTAAGACTCCAAGGTATGTTAAGAAAAACCATCCTAAAAATCAAATTATTGGCACTGCAAATAAAGGCATGATGACAAGATCAAGATTAAGAGATGAAATTTTCTTAATTTCTCAAGTTGAACCAAAATCTACTGATGATGCATGTAGAGATGTATCTTGGGATAAAGCTATGTATGAAGAATTGGAATAAATAAAGAAAAATAACACTTGGGAACTAGTTCCTAGACCTAAAGATAACAATATTATAGGAACTAAGTGGGTTTTAGAAATAAGATGAATAAAGAAGGAATGGTTGTAAGAAATAAGGTAAGACTGGTTTGGAAAGGCTACTCACAACAAGAAGGTATAGACTTTGAAGAAACATTCTCTCATGTTGCTAGACTTGAGGCTATGAAATTATTTCTTGCTTATGTTGCACACAAAGACTTCAAAGTATATCAGATGGATGTGAAATCAACATTTCTGAATGGAGATCTAGAAGAGGAAGTATATATTGAACAACCTGATGTATTTCCTTTGACAGAAGATGAGGATATGGTTTTCAAATTGAAGAAGGCATTATATGGACTAAATCAAGCACCTAGAGCATGGTATGCAAGATTGGATAGGTATCTACTTCGTCTTGGTTTCAGAAAAGGTAATACAGGTAGTAATTTGTACTTAAGAACTAGTGAAGATGGAATTCTAATAGTTGAAATTTTTGTTCATGATATCATTTTTGGAGGAAATGTTGTAATGAGTAAAAAGTTCTCTAAACAAATGGAAAATAAATTTGAGATGTCAATGATTCGTGAGATGATATTTTTCCTTGGATTGTAAATTAATCAAAACAAGAGGTATTTTTATTTCTTAGAAAAAGTATCTTAAAGAAATGTTGAAATTTTTTGGAATGAAATATTGTAAACATGTTGGAACACCTATGGTTACTGGTCACAATCTTACTACTATTGATGAATCTCATAATGTTTTTGAGATAAAGTACAAATCTATGATTAGAGGCTTACAATATCTAACTCACGCCAAACCAGCTATTGCTAATGTTGTTGGAATTGTGGCAAGATATCAAGCAAATACTAAAGAGACACACCTTGCTACTATGAAAAGATTATTTAGATATCTGAAAGGAACACTGGATTATGGCTTATGGTATAATAAATCTGATGATTTAGATTTACAAACTTATACTGATGTTGATTAGAGAGGAAATATTGATGACAGAAAGAGTACAAGTGGTGGTGCATTATTTCTTGGGAAAAGATTGGTTTCTTGGTTAAGTAAAAAGCGGGATTGTATAGCTCAGCCTAATGTTGAATTATAGTATGTTGTCGCTACTATAAATTGCACACAGATTGTTTGGATGAAACAAATGTTGAAGGACATTGGGATAACTTTTGATGAGCCAGTGGTTATCCACTGTGATAACACTAGCACACTGAATAATTCAAAGAATCCAGTAATGCATTCAAAGACTAAACATATTTTCATTAAGTATTATTTCTTGAGAGACAAGGTAGTAGAGAAGGAGATTAGATTGGAGTATATCAGCGCGAAGGAACAGATAGAAAATATATTTACAAAACCCTTGACAAAGGATGCCTTTGAGTATCTCAAAGATATGCTTGGGGTGTGATCCCCTCCTTGCAAGAACTAAATTGATGTAGTAATGTATCAATCCAGTGGATTTCAAAGCTATATAATTTTATGGACTTGATGTATGGATCTACTCCTTAGGGGGAGTGATCGCATGAACATTATAAAACATATTTGAGTGATTTTGCACCTGGTTGTTGGAGACATGAAGATTTGAAAAAGCTACACCTTGCAGAGGAAAGAAGAAGAGTTATGGCACCCTTTGACATTGTTTTCAAAGGGGGAGAGATTCTATGAGAAAATCCCTACTATTTTAGGGAGAGATGTGATGAGGATATTAAGAAGATTGTATTGAGAGAGTACTTTTGGGTTGATGGATTTTCTCATATGTTGTGATCAATGCCAAAGGGGGATATTGCTGGAATTGGTCTCCGATGTTGTTGTTGACATTTATGTTTTTTCACTGATGTCAACATATGTTTATATGAAGGGAGATCGAACTGGTTATTACGGATGCTTGATGACTGACAGAAGTATACAGATATTGTACGGTTGTTTCATAATGAGCGAAGATGGTGATGTGTATAGGGATATGTTGTGATCTTATGCCTAAGGTTGCATGGCTTAATATTGTCTATTGGATGAGCTACAAATGTTTTAGTGAAGATTGGGTATTGGAGGGTGACAATGATCTTTGACAGAGTTAGTCTCTGTGTTTTGAGTATAACTTACGTGCAATTGGATTCAGGTTATGCGAGCTTAAGGGATGGAAGAAGACATGTTAAGGAAGTTTTTTTTTATGTTTCTCAGGTTGTAGGACTCTTGGTGATGTTAGTTGTGGTGTGTGTTCTGGAGGAGACCTATTTGGGGCCGACTTCAGATATGAAGCGTGTATTATGAATTGCGAGTGTGGATTATGAATCTTGGATTATATTTGATGAATAAATTGATGTTTACTTGTTATAGGTACCATGTGTATTTTAGCAAGGGGTTAAGTAATTATTTGTACATTAGGGAAACCTAATTGGTTGACCTAATTGATTATTGTAATAGGGTATATATGAGACAACTTTTCTTGTTGGAAAGGATGATTGTGGAAGAGACGACTGAGTGTGGAAGCTATGATCTTATTTGTGTGAAGTTTGCTAGATGTAGAGAAGAGGTTGTGATAATGTTACTTCATTGGAATTGACCAAGCAAGGAAAGTTTCTATCAGATAGTTCACTAGATTATATATTTATTATATACACTTGTATTTTAGACAATAAGTCCTAAGGGTATATTTAACCTTCTTTAGGCAGTGTGCCTGGGCAGTGAGTCCACTGTTACTATTGAATCCTAATAGGGTTTGTCCTTTAATAGGGACTATGTATGTTAATGCATCAATAAGCTCCTAAAATGGCTAAATCTTTTAATAGGGATACTATATTCTCAGTACATCATTTGTGGGTGCTAATTCCCACCAGAACTTTTACCTTTAATAGGCTTTCCTCGACAATAAAGGATTGTGTTATTGTGTTGGAATTTACTTTGTTATCATTTGGATTAAAGTGTGTGTTTATAAATTTTAATGTTTAATAATTTGTCTCACAACTGATTCACCCCCCCCCCCCCCCCNCAACTGATTCCCCCCCCCCCCCCCCTCTCAGTTGTGTTGGTGGACTACTATTCCTAATACATTATTGGTGTTTTTGTTGATGTGTGCATTTGAAAGGTGTGGTTGATGTGTGAGTATGTGGGTGATGTTGTGTGATTAGCATCTCAATAATTCTATGTGATTTGTTTGAATATTATATGCTATGTATTGTCATTGATTAGAGTAGGAAGAAGATATGTATTCAACCTTGATGGTCCACATTTCTTATCTCTTGTATTATTGATAGGAGTGGTTCTTATCACTCTAGATTCATCTTGAATCTAATCTAAGGTCTCTTTCCTAAACCTTCTAGGGATCTCACAACCCTGTTATATTGTGGTGACTGATCAAGAAAGTACTATCCAGGAAAGTGTTTTACCTTTCTACAATTTTTTTGAGGCTTATTCTGACCAATTTCTAGGCCGACATGTTCTAACCCTAAAGTGGCATAATATTGCATAAATTGGCTTAAGGTTAGGGTTTTATGGATTGTATTATTTTTTTGAGTTGCTTCTTATGACGGTATTAAGTTGTAAGGGATTGTGTATTGCGATCAGATTTTAATCAGTAGATAATAGAAAGATTGGACTTGTTGTTTGATTGGGCATAGCCCAGGGATTGGGTGAACCATGTTAAATCGTTGTGTCTTGTGTTCTCTTATGTTTTGTTTTATTCTCTGATATTGGTTATTATTATACATGTAATTGTTATTTCTGTATTGTTAATCCTAACAAGTGGTATCAGAGTGAGGTTATCTTCAGTTATCCTCTACAGGAAGATCTCACGGTTTAGTGGGAGTCTCACGGTTGAGTGGGAGTAATGACAGACGAGGGTAAGTTGAAGGTTGAGAATTTTAACGGGCAGAATTTCCAGTTATGGAAAATGCAGATGGAGGACTATCTCTATTAGATGGATTTATGGCGACCATTGGAAGGAGTGATCAAGAAACCCATTACTATGTCACAGGAGGATTGGAATATTCTGGATAGAAAGGCATTGGGTAGAATTGGCTTAAGCGTGGCATAATTGGTGGTGTTTAATATTACCAAAGCAAAGACAACTAAAGAGTTGATAGAAACCCTATCAAAGTTGTATGAAAAGCCTTCCACTTAAAATAAGGTATTTCTTACGAAGCATTTATTTAATATGAAGATGGTAGAAGGTGGGTCAATGAATGATCATTTAAATGAGTTTAATACAGTTACTAGTCAATTATATTTTGTAAGTATAAATTTTGATGAAGATCTTTTCATTTTGTGTTCTTTTCCAGAAAGCTGGAGTAGCTTGATGTATAGTCAGAAAATAGAAGCACTTCCATTGTAGACTAGTTTAGCCTTTTGAGTAAGTGGTTTTGGGTCATGTCAACCACCTTGAATGGTTTCCTAACTTGGATATGGCTTTATCCCCCTGTTCTACCCCTTTTCCATTTTTTCCAACCTATTTCTGGCACCCCAGACTGAAAAATTGGTACTTTGACCTCAGGGTCAAGGTCAACCTTTTTGGGTCAAGGTGGACCTCAAACTTGACCTCGTTCATAATTGACCTTTTCCAGGCCTGGGATTCAAATTTTAGAATTTTAGGGTTTATAGATGTCGGTCTTTGGAAAAAGTTAATTCCCGCTTTCGGGTCGGCTGTTTCAGTCTTCGGAACAAAGAATCTTAAATTATATTTAATATAGTTCCTCTTCTAGGGGAATGGGTCCAATTAGAATTTAATTCTCCTATGTCAGCCTCTCTAGAAGATTGTGCCCTAGTTTCATATAAAAGGAAGCTTTCTCCTCTCACTTTCTCTAACCACAAGAGCAATAAAACAAGCTAAGACTTGATAATCATCATTGCGAGAATTCAAAGACTTGAAGAGTGAGATCCAAAGGTGAAGAAGAAAGAATTGAAGCAATCCAAGTAGCCATTGAAGCATTCATCCATTCTCAAGCACTTCTCAAGAACTCATTTTCATCAAGGAGATCCATTGGTGGCCATTGAAAGATTCAAGCTCTGTGGAGCCCTCTTGTTGAATATTTATCCATCCACATTCCTCCAAGCCTCTTCCAATTCAAAAAATCATTCAAGATTGGCATTGAAGATCTACAAGCAATTGATTGAAGACATCCTACATTCTACATTCTACATCCTCTTTGGTGCATACATACTTGTGGATTCACGGATTCAAATCCGCCACAAGGACTTCTACAAGCAAGGTGAATTTGTGCATTTACTTATGCAATTTCAATTATACTTTGAGGTTAATTCCAAAATCAGGTTTTTACCAAGGCAAACCCCTCCCCCCAACAAACAAACCATTTTTCTTGTAGGTACAAGTTTGGAACATCATATTAGAGTGTAGATTCAGATACCCTTTTCGACAAACTTTTGGGATCCGAAAACATAATTTCAATTTGAGACTTTTTAGGTCAACTCTACCCTAGGTCAGAATTGGAAATTCTGGGTCAATGGTGAAATTGACTTGAGGATACAAATCAGAACTATGTCAGAACGAAAAAAGATTTTTGGGTTTTGTTCATCTCTGCATTTCTATTCCAGATTTGGTCTCAGATTTTCCAGAAACTGAGTGCAAACACCTGAAAATAGCATTCTTCAGATCTCCAACATTTCAAGGTTAGTAATTTTCTCCTATCTATTTCAATTAAAGTTATCAATCTTTCTAAATCTATTGCACATTTAAATAAATAAATGGGTACTTAAGATCTTCCTTCTTTATTCTTATTTTCAAATGATTGATTCATTTATGCATTGATCCTTCCATTTTGGATTAATCAATTTGGATCCTTCATTTGTATGTCTAAGGATAAAAGGAGAGCATTTTATTTACCCCCTACAAATAAATAAACATTCATTCCCTTAAATGTCAGATAGGATAATAGAAAAACCCTCAAACACATTAACATCTCTATTTTCTTATGTTACATTTTGGTGAACCCGCGATAGACAACTCTTTCTTTTTGGTGTTAGATTTACATCTTTTATGTTAGATCTTGCATGCATATTATATTAGCTTTCTTTTATGTCCTTGCATTTACATTTGCAAAAATTAAAATCAAAATCTTGTGTTTCCTAAATTAGTTCATTTGCATTGCATTGGTGTATGAACTTTACCACTTCTAGTCCTACTTATAGTATCCCGGTTAGAAGAAGTTGTAGACTTATGGGTTCCTTTGATCCTGAGTCTTCCTCTCCTTTCCTTAGGATCACAGATGAAAATTTAATCACCCATGATTCCAATCCTTCTATGGAGCATAACTCTTCTCACTCATCTCATGATGAGGATGATGCTTTAAGAGTTCCTCCTGAACAAGTGCAAAAAATTTCAACCGAACTTGATAAAATGGGAAATTGGATTATTCAAGAAAACCATAATCAATATTCCATCCAATCTATAGAGGCTCTTAATAAAGTCCTTCGTGATAGTGATCAAGGTATTAATCTCTTGCGTGGTATCACTCATATTGTGTATTGGAATGTTAAACCTTTATCAAAAGAGGCTCAAGATCTAGGATTTACTGCTCCTATCACTAGAAAGGGACCTTCTTATGTTCCTTTACCTAGAATTCCTACTTATACTCCTCCTTTGATGACTACATCTCTCCCAATTTCATCTATTCCTGTGAGTGTTCCACCGGTATCTCTACCTATCTCACAACCTTCATATCATAGTGTGCCTTTTACTTATTCCAATCCCCTTCCAACTATGGTTCCAAGTGTTCCACCAGTTGTGTCTTCTATTCCCACTGCTTCCTACACTTTTCCTAGTGTTCCCAATATTTCTATGCAGCCTATTTCTCCTAATGATTCCACAATTATTAGTTTGGCTCAAACTGTGTCATCTTTACAAAAACAACTTGCGTCCTTAACCCAATCCAAGTTTAGCATTCCTACATGTGACATGGGTTGTCTTTTATCCTTAGACATTATTCGTGCTATTGTCCCTCAACAAGCTGATATGCCTCATCTTGAGAATTACAGTGGTAAAGGTGATCCTGTTACTCATGTTAAAACATTTCAAATCCTTTGTAGTGATTATGCTCATGACCATAAGATTTTAGCTAAACAGTTTGCTAGGAATTTTAATGATAAGGCTTTGCAATGGTATTGTTCTTTACCTCCTTATTCTATTAATTATTTTCCTAAAGTTGCTAATACCTTCATCCAACAATTTCAAAATAACATTGGTCCGCAAGTCTCCTTAACTGATTTAATGCATTGTAAACAAAACATTAAGGAAAAATTGACTGATTTTATTGGTAGATTTAAGAATTTGTATGCTTAGATTTCTTATCATGTTCCTGATATTGATATTCAACATATGTTTATTTCAAATTTACAAAATGATATTAGAGATAAGATTCTGCTTACTGAATTTACCTCTTTTCAACAACTTTGTGCAACACTTCATCCTTATCAATTACAAGTGAGTCAATTTGAGAGAAACACTCCAATGGCTCTTGTTCTAGTTGATAAGGGTGACACTGCTCCTAATCCTAATAAATTTCAGAAACCTAACAACTATATCAAGATTAATAAACAAACGAATGTAGTTGTTGATGAAGTTGTTATTGCATCCCACAATGTCACTTCTGCATCCACTGCTTTCTGTATGAATCATATGTTTACTCCTCTCTTTGAATCTTTACATTGTATTATGAGTAGATTTTTAAGTTCTAATATGATTACCTTGCCTCCTATTCGACTCTCCTTCCTACTACAATAGCTTCAAAATCCTTTGATTCTAAAGCTTTTTGCCAATACCATTGGTAGAATGGCCATGATACTGAAAAATGTTATTCTCTAAAGCATAAGGTTCAAGACTTAATCAATTCTAATGCTTTATATGTTGATAATTTTGATGGTAATGGGAACGAATTTGTCTCTCCTCCTAATCAAAACCTTCAAATCTATACAAATCCTCTACCTACACATGATACTAATATCATCGCTCAACCATCTTCTATGGATATCATTTACAATTCAAAGATGGATGATCTTAATCACATTGTTAATCATGTGGAGTGCATTGTTTCATCTCAACCTATTGTTCAAGATCCTTCGCCTCCACTTCAACTTCAAGTTCCACCTAAACCTTAGAAACAAACTAAGGATAAGCGACCTCGGGAACTTTCAATTACCTTTGATGACTCTGATACTATTAAGGCTCCCGATGGTCCCCTTTATATTTATTATAGGATTGCTAAGATACCTACGCGTGGTTGTCTTGTTGATCCCACATCTTTAATAAATGTCATTACTAAGGAAAATCTTTTTATGAAAAACCTACAATGTGACTGTTATGATCCATCGAATGCATGGATCCAAACTTGCAATGGTTTTCTCTATCCTGCACTTGGTTCTATTAACTTGCCTGTTGAACTTTATGGTAAGGTTGTAGATACTACCTTCATTGTTGTTCCCACTTCTGATTAATTTCAAGTCAAATTTGGTTTGCCTTGGATAACTTCTATGCATGCTATTGCTTCTCCTATTCATAAATGTCTTAAGTTCATTCATAATGGAGAAGTGAAAATGATTAATCATAGTTTGTGTCAACCTTCTAGGCCTAGAGATTGTGCTACTCTTGATTTCTTTTGGCCTTCATTACCTAATTCATGTCCTCCTCGCCCGAATAACCTTTTTCATTCATATCAAGCCTATAAACATCGCAAGATAGTCGAGTTAAGCATGCCTCAGATAGATCTTAAGCGTGGTCTTTTTCCCACTCCTTCTATACCTCCTTTATCCACTACTGCTAACTCTATTACTCAACTTCCCAATATCGCTTCTCAGCCTACTGCGAATCTTACCAATCCTCCTACAGAACCTGTGCAGGAACCTGTTGTTATTCATCCTAGTTCTCTACATGTGTCAAATAAAGAAAAACATAATAAATCTACTAATTAACATCGTAAGAAGCATATAGCTAATGCTAGGGCCCGTGCTTCTATTGTTTAGAATTATTTACCTTCTTTTATCCAACCTATGCCTGACATGTTGGAAGAAGTTAATATTCACAATGATGTTAAGATGAATGAGTATGATGATCCTATTCAAATCTTAGATCCTATTTTAATTAATCTTGATGAGGAGGATACTCTAGATGAACCTATTGATCTTAGTGATGAATATGAGACCATTGATCTTGATACTGATTTACCTCATATGCTTTCAACTCAACTGACAAGTACACCTAGTATTGAGCAACGCGATTCTCAAGAGGATCCTTGTTTGGAACTGGCTATTATTCCTACTGTATTGGATATAGTCCCTTTCGCGAGTTGCCCACCTTCCCTAAATGATATAAACTAAAATGGGGAGAGTAGGCGATGAGCCTGATTGGCTTATCCTTTATGGCAGCCCTTTTTGTGTTTGCATGGTGTACTATGCTTCTCCCGTAATGTGTTTGCTAAATGTTTGTTAGACTCTTTTATACGACCCTTGTTACTTTGTTGGTGCAAGGTGATAAAGGAATCAAACCTATTGTATAATTTCTCTATATGTATCTTTACTCTTCTATATGTTGTTTTTATGTTATGTTGTACTTGTGCTATTGTTCGTAAATGTTTTCCTTGTGTAGTCCACTTGGATCTGTGACATGGTAGCACTGATTCTTTTTGGTCTCCATGTTGTGGTATGAAAAGACTCTTATTTGTAACTCTTGAGTTTTATTTCCTCCATTGTGATTATTGTTCTACTTTCTTTGGGTAATTATGTCAATTCATTTGCAATAATATTATATCTATATATACATATTATCTTATGATCATACTGACCCCACAGTAGGTAGATCCATTATGTGTTCTTTGTATGTTTATGTGATATTTCCCTTGATTTGTCTTCATTTGGGGGCATCTCATAGTGGAAATGTAATCAGTAGAGTTGTTTATGTTTTCGTCAAAGACATTGCTCCTATTAAAGTGTTAGCAATGACTTTAATGTGGGGGCATACACTCTACTCACTTTTTGCACACATGCACGTTCAATATATTTTCAAAACTTAAAACTTTTTCCCTTTGTGGATTAAAGACTAATCCTTAAAGCATGGATATTTTACTTTTTAGGATCTCTTGATCCCTCAAGTTTCAAATTACAATGTTTTGATCCCTTAAGGTTGGAAGGTGTCCTTAAGAATGGATCTCCCTAATGGGTTTACTAGTGAGTAGCCACATTCACTAGGTAGTTCAACTCCATCTTTCCAGTTGCACTTTTTCCTTGTGTGGTTCACAATGAGACATAAGTTCTCATTGGGCAAGGTAACCACACCCTCTCTCTCTTTCTCCTTAACTGGTGATGTCTCTCTTATCATGATCTTGGGGTTGATAAAGACTTAAGTCCCTTGGGGGCTTGAGGATTTCTTTGTCCCTTTTTTATTCCAATAAGATTATCTATTCTTTATGATCTCCTTTACCAAGAGTTTTTGTCGAGTCTATACTCTTGCTAAAGTGGGGGCTAAATGTATAGTCGGAAAATGGAAGAACTTCCATTGTATACTGGTTTAGCATTTTGAGTAAGTGGTTTGGGGTAATGTCAAGCACCTTGAATGGGTTCCTGACTTGGATATGGCTTTACCCCCCTGTTCTGCCCCTTTTCCACTTTTTCCAACCTATTTATGGCACCCCAGACTGAAAAACTAGGAATTTGAACTTAGGGTCAAGGTTGACCTTTTTGGGTCAAGGTCGACCTTGACCTTGACCTAGGTCACAATTGACCTTTTCTAGGCTTGGGATTCAAATTTTAGAATTTTAGGGTTTTCGGATGTCGGCCTTTGGAAAAAGTTAATTCCTGCTTCTGAGTCGGGTGTTTCGGTCTTAGGAACAACAAATCTTAAATTATATTTAATATAGGTCCTCTTCTATGGGCATGGGTCCAATTGGAATTTAATTCTCCTATGTCAGCCTCTCTAGAAGATTGTGCCCTAGTTTCATATAATAGGAAGCTTTCTCCTCTCATTTTCTCTAACCACAAGAGCAATAAAACAAGCTAAGACTTGATAATCATCATTGCAAGAATTCAAAGACTTGAAGAGTGAGATCCAAAGGTGAAGAAGAAAGATTTGAAGCAAGCCAAGTATCCATTGAAGCATTCATCCATTCTCAAACACTTCTCAAGCATTCATTTTCATCAAGGAGATCCATTGGTGACTATTGAAGGATTCAAGCTCCATGGAGCCCTCTTGTTGAATATTTCTCCATCCACATTCCTCCAAGTATCTTCCAATTCAAAAACTCATTCAAGATTGGTATTGAAGATCTAAAAGTAATTGATTGAAGACATCCTACATTCTACATTCTACATCCTCTTTGGTGCATACAAACTTGTGGATTCACGGATTCGAATCCACCACAAGGACTTCTACAAGTAAGGTGAATTTGTGCATTTACTTTGTTTTTACTTATGCAATTTCAATTATACTTTGAGGTTAATTCCAAACCTGGGGTTTGACCAAGGCAAACCCCTCCCCCCCAACAAATAAACCATTTTTCTTGTAGGTACATGTTTGGAACAACAGATTGGAGTGCAGATTCGGATACCCTTTTTGGAAAAATTTGGGGATCCGAAAGTAGAATTTCAGTCTGAGACTTTTTAGGTCGATTATGCCCTAGGTCGAAATCAGAAATTCTAGGTCAATGGTGACATTGACTTGAGGGTACAAATCGGAACTATGTCAGAATAGAAAAATATTTTTGGGTCTTGTTTGTCTCTATGTTTCTATTCCAGATCCGGTCTCATATTTTCCAGAAACTGAGTGCGGACCCCCGAAAACATCATTCTTCAGATCTACAACATTTCAAGGTTAGTACTTTTCTCCTATCTATTTCAATTAAAGTTATCAATCTTTCTAAATTTATTGCACATTCAAATAAATAAACGAGTACTTAAGATCGTCCTTCTTTATTCTTATTTCCAAACGATTGATTCATTTATGCATTGATCCTTCCATTTTGGATTAATCAATTTGGATCCTTCATTTGTATATCTAAGGATAAAAGGAGAGCATTTTATTTGCCCCCTATAAATAAATAAACATTCATTCCTTTAAATGTAAGATAGGATAATAGAAAAACCCTCAAACACATTAACATCTCTATTTTCTTATGCTACACTTGATAATGGCTATTAGTAATTTTGTTTCTAATTCGAACACCCTAAAATTTGATGATGTTGTTGGTGTTATTCTGAGCGAGGAAATTCGTAGAAAAAGCTCAAGCAGATCTACATCAGGTAGTGTTTTGAACGCAGAAAGCAGAGGCAGAACAAGAGATAGAGGAAACAACTCTGGAAATCATGGGAAATCATGAGGGAAGTCAAAGGGAAAGAGGTCTCAATCAAGAGGACCTAGTGACTGCTGGTACTGTGGAAAACTAGGTCATAAGAAGAAAGATTGCTAGTCTCAGAAGAATAAAGAAGGAGACAAACAGGAAGGAAACAAGGAGGCAAATGTGGTAAGTAATAAATTTTACGATGATGTTTTGGTCCTTTCCCTTGAAAATGCTGATGATTCATGGGTTCTAGATTCAGGGGCTTCTTTTCATGCCACACCCCATAGGACTTATTTTATTGATTATGTCCAAGGTGATTTTGGGCAAGTTTATTTGGGAGATAGTGGACCCTGTCAAATTGTTGGGAAGGGAAGAATTAAGATTAAGTTGCATAATGAGAATCATTGGCTACTACAAGAGGTAAGACATGTTCCAAGGCTGAGTAGAAATTTAATTTTAGCAGGGAAACTAGGTGATGAGGGTTGCACAATTACATTTAATGATAAAAATTGGAAGGTTTCTAAAGTTTTCTTAGTAGTAGAAAAAGGTGTGAAAGTAGGCACCTTATATCTTTGTATAGGTAATATTGTTCCTTCTACTTTAATTGTTACAGAGAAAAATGAATGTTCAGGAGTAATTGCTGCAGTTGAGCAGGTTGAACACAAAACAGTTGCTTTGGATATAGAAATAACTCTATGGCACAATAGACTTGGAAACATGAGTGAGAAAGGTATGAAATTAATTCACTCAAAGAAAGGTTTACCAAGTCTGAAATGTGTAAATTAGGATTTCTGTGAAAGTTGTGTGTATGGGAAACAAAAGAGAGTTAGTTTCTTGAAGGGTTGGAAGGAAAAGAAGGATGATAAATTAGAGCTTGTGCATACATATGTATGGGGGCCAAATCATGTATCTTCCCTTGGTGGCTCTCTGTATTATGTTACTTTCATTGATGATGTGACTAGGAAAGTATGGATTTATTTCCTTAGGCAGAAATCTGATGTGTTTGAAACTTTTAAGAAATGGAAAAGCTTGGTTGAGAATGAGACAGGTAAAAGATTAAAATGTCTTAGATCTAATAATGGTGGTGAGTATTGCAAAAAATAATTTGAAGATCATTGTTCCTCTAATGGTATTCGTAGGTAGAAAATGGTTCCAAGGACTCCACGAGAAAATGGAGTGGCTGAACGCATGAACATGACAATAATGGAGCGTGTAAGGACTATGGGATTGAATGTTGGGATCCCCTTAAAAATGTGGCCAGAGGCTATAAATAATATTGTTTATTTAATTAACAGAGGTCCCTCTACTCCTTTGGGTTGTGGTATTCTAGAGGAAGCATGAACTGGTAAGAAGGTAAGTTATTCTTTTCTCAAAACCTTCAGTTGTGAAGCATTTGCACACATAGATTTTGAAAATAGAACCAAGCTGGAAGAAAAATCAAACAAATGTGTATTTGTTGGATATGGCATTGATGAATTTGGCTATAGAATTTTCAATTTTGAAAATTGTAAAATTGTAAGAAGCGGGGATGTCATATTCAATGAGAAAGTGTTGTACAAAGATCTGTTGCGACAACATGAGAAGAAAGACATTGATTATGTACAGTTGGATGATACTCCAATAGATAATGTTCCAGTAATTCCTTATGCTCCACAACAACAACAACAACAAATACCACACACACGAGTGAATGTTAGATGGTCAATAAGGCTAAGTAGACCTCTAGATAGATTTTCACCTTCTTTGTATTGTATTTTATTAATTGATGTTGGTGAACCTAAATGTTATAATGAAGCTATGTGGGTGGATACAAAGCTTCAGTGGGAGTCTACAATGAGAGAAGAAATAGATTCTTTGCTGAATAATCAGACTTGGGATTTATGTAAGTTACCTGCAGGTAAATAGGCTTTGTAGAATAATTGGTTTTACAGGTTGAAAGAAGAAGATGGAGGTAAGAAAAGTTTTAAAGCCAGATTATTCATAAAAGGATTTGCACAGAAACATGGTATTGATTTTGATGAGATTTTTTCTCCAGTTGTTAAAATGACTTCTATTCGTATTATTTTAAGTATTGTGGCTACTGAAGATTTGCATTTAGAGCAGCTTGATGTTAAACCAAATTTTATTCATGGTGATTTGAATGAAGAAATATATATGGTACAACCATAGGGATTTGAGGTCAAGGGTAAGGAAAGTTTAGTGTGCAAATTACAGAAAAGTTTATATGTCTTGAAGCAAGCACCTCGACAATAATATATTAAGTTTGATACTTTATGAATGAGAATGGATACACTCGATGTAATTCTGAATATTGTGTTTATTTCAAGAGGTTGAATAATAACAGCTACATTATTCTATGTTTATATGTTGATGATATGATTGTAGCCAGATCTAACATGGATCATATTAAGGGGTTGAAATAACAGTTAGCAAAATCTTTTGCTATGAAGGATTTGGGGGCAGTAAAACAAATCCTTGGCATGAAAATTTGCAGAGATAGGAAGAATAGAAAATTAACTCTATCTCAGGTTGATTATGTTGAAAAGGTGTTGCAGGGATTCACCATGAAGGATGCCAAAGCTGTCACTACACCTTTGACTGGTCATTTGAAATTAACTAAGGAGATGTGTCCAAAGACACCAGAAGAAGAGGCAAAAATTTTCAAGATACCTTATGCTTCAGTTGTAGGGAGCTTAATGTATGCTATGGTATGTACTAGTCTAGACATTGCACATGCAGTGGGAGTCGTTAGCAAGTATATGAGTCACCCAGGGATTGAGCATTGGAATGCAGTCAAATGGATTCTCAAATATTTGAGAGGTACATCCAATAAGTTTTTACACTTTAGGGGATCTACTACTACTGTTCCTGGCAATGTTTGGTGCAGGGGCACCTCCGCCTTCAAATTTAATATCATTTAAGTCATGATTTATGTATTAGGTCAGTTTAAAAGTTCATAAAACCATGTTAATAAATGGTTTACTTATTAAGTTTCATTGTATTGTATTCAAAAAGGAAGTTATTTGATACTTCTCACCAAAAGGATGAATAAGAATATGAATGGTCATGGAGATGAACAGTTTGTAACTGTCCAAAGAATTATCTATATATGGACAACAATGTAATTGAATGAGCAGAGAGTTGATAGTGACTAGAGGTTATGGGTGTGTGTGATTTTTGTACCTATTAAGAGACACAACACTTTAATAAATCATTGCATTAGTGAAAACAAGGGGTTAGCAAACATAGCAATCACTAAAATTGATCTATTGCTTCCTATCTAGGAGGAGCATGAAAAATGACATAATATCCCTCATATTATGCATATTCCAGTGACAAATACAACCTAAGAATGGAAGATTCAAATGAAAAGTAATCTAAATGATTCAAAAACATGCATTATAGCTCTAGGAATGGAGATAATAACAAAATAACTAAGAAACAAGCTAGAAAGTACTATGAAAATACTTAAAACATGAGCAACATAAGATTGCTTCTTCAATTCTCCAAATATGGGCAGCATAAGGATGCTATCAACTCTTCAAAATTAGGAGCATTAAAATAATACAATAAAGTAATTCCAATTTTAGGGCCATTTGAGCTCAAAATCCATCCTATTTATAGGAGAAATGGAGGAAGGGGAGAAGACTCTAGAAGGGATGCCATTAATGAGAGTGTAAGACTCTTTAATGAGGAGTGGTGAAAGGAATATGTAAGAGCCATTAATGCTTCATTTATGAAAGCATTAGTGAGGTATGGGTGAGGGTTTAAGAAGCATGGGTGAGGGTTTAGAGTCAAGCCTGACAACTTTGACTTTATGGGGAGGGTTGAATTCCTAATCACACCTTAATGGAATGTGACAAGCTTAAGGGTAGCTTAGGATTATGTTTAAGGTTTAAGGGATGTGATTAAGGAGATAGAGCTGGGAGGAGAGAGAATGAGTGGAGGGGGGATTAGCTAATTAGGGTTAATTAGATAATTAAGAAGAATTAGCATGTGAGAAGGGGTTGGGATGAGTTTGAACTCAGGGTTGGACAGTTGAGATTGGTTAGGTTTGAGGGAATACTAATGAAATGAATTATTGTAATAACATATTCACTCAATAATAGGGATTTAATTAATCATCTAAGCTTTTGATTGCTTTGTAATAATTAATTAGGACTATAGCCAAATTGAATCAATTTAGGCTAGGGGATTGATTTTGCAAGTGATGAGATATAAATAGGATTTCATTAATTCCCTTTTAAATTAATTACCTTAGCCAGGTATGATTTGAATTGATCTGATTTGAATGAATTATGCCAACCGATTGAAGAGTTGTTTGGACATAATTGGGGGTATGATCACACTTAGGGAAAATAGGGTCTATAGTCAGAACGGACCAAATCCAGGTGGTTACATTTTCCCCTCTTTGAATTGATGTGCGTGCAATGCATTGATTCAAAGAAAGGTTTTAATGTATGTCTTCAGAAAGATTGAGAATTTTTCTCATGATCGAACGAAGTGCCTGATGAGATCAGTCTCGCAATTGATCAAACTAAATAGATAGTATTGATTTTGCACTTGGTTGTCGTACAAAGATCAATAAAAGATCTTAAAGATACCAATTCTGAACTTAGTTGTCATCCAAAGATTGATAATATTGATTCTGAACTTGGTTGTCGTCCAAAAGTCAGTATAAAGTTGTTAGGAGCTTAGTAAGAATCTTTTAAAATGAGGAAACACAAGATATCCAGCTTATGAGAACCAAATCTTTCTATCCAACAGTCCTAACTTAGTCAAGAAAATTGTCATGCCCCTAGTTTGTTTGATAATGAAGTCATTTTTTATGTTGTTACGAGCAAAAAATTGATTGATGATAGTGTGATCATGCCCCCTCGGGAATGAAATTGAAGGAAAAATCCCTCTGTTGAAAGAACGTATCACTTTCATGGAATGCTTAGATTAAGTAAGAATAGATTAGAAGAAGTGAAGAAATGGGGGTGTGTTAAGAGTAAACACATGAGTACCAAGTTAATTACGTTTGAAAAGGTGAGTTCAATTTTGTTCCTGATAGATCAGAGATTTTGGGAAGCATGGGTATGTAAATAGCTTGGATTTCAGATGAATTAAAAATAGAAAGGAGTTTGAGCTCAAATCCTTATGTTGTTCTTTCAAAA
>MU223505.1:19114-35845 GCA_018584345.1 Thuja plicata
AGCATGGGTATGTAAATAGCTTGGATTTCAGATGAATTAAAAATAGAAAGGAGTTTGAGCTCAAATCCTTATGTTGTTCTTTCAAAAAAATGCATCATGCAATCTCTAAATGCAGCTACATGCAGACACTTAGGACTGTCACTGATTTGTATACATTGTAGCATTTTAGCATCATTGGGCATTTTTGGAACGGATACCACCTGATAGTACAATAATCACTAATACCCACTGATATTATAAAAGTATGAATATGATATTTATTGAAATGTCAGAAATAGACTTAGGCATCAAGGCATAGAAGCCAGGATAACAAAATAGTCACCTTCCTTTTATTATATCAAAATCTGTGTAAGGCAAGATATTGGACCCGCAATGACCCTGAAAATTCATATCCTTGGGTACATTAGGCTTCGTATACCTTAGTGAGAATCTGATTTAGAAAATAGATAAGGAAATTATTTCAACCTCGCCGTAGTTTACACATAACAAAGATCGAGATATATGCTGCTATCCACTCATGATGGTAGATCTTACCATAAACATCCAAGTTAGGTGAAATTTATAGGATCATTTGGAACAATTACCACATGCAGAAAACCAAGAAAACATTATGCCCCTGTCCTTGTGACTCTTTGTCTTTGCACAAACGTCATGGAGTAACTCTAAAGACATAACAACAATCAATTGTGAATCAATCAAATAAAATTCACAACTGCTTATATGCCCCCAGTGAAAACATCACAGGTACATAAAAGAGTCATAATCAAACCAAGATCAAACTGTTTTTAGGTAGTATTGAGAAATACTATTGATTCATTTTTCAAGCGCAGTAGAGATTCAACAATCAAAAAGTCAGAATTCAAGAAAATAGGTGTTCCATGTCTGTGTACATCATTATTCTTGTTTGCAATCCCATGGAGGTCTTCGGAACACCGTTCATGTTAGTGCAATGTTTGTGTCACCTTTGTGTCATGAAAGGGATATTTTAGTGAAAACATCGAGTATCATTGTACAAAGTGTTTGAAAAACACTAGTTCATTTTAAGTTCCTGGATGTCAAGTGTTTAAAAACATTGTATGATGTATGTTACTATTTTGGAGAGGTGAACCAACCTGGATAAGATGCTCAGGACAACCTAGCAGGCGTGAACTGACAAAGCTAGAAAATATGCCCCTAGTGCATAATGACTTGATCCTAAGATAGAAATGCAGACAAATCCCAAGCGAAGATAAGATAATTGTGTAGGAAACAAAGTCAATGTTTTAGCACAGGTGTAATTGTGAAGGCCTAATATCAACAACATATTGATAGATAGAGCGCAGAGTTTGAGCGATGTCTGTCTGCCAGTGTGTGGAAGATTTATAAAAGAATACCAATTCTCAAGCATGATCACATTTGTGTGCCCCCAATGTCTAGAAAGATGTAGGGTGTTACAGATGGATTGATAGATCAAAAGTGGATCGGAAAAAGGTGGAGGAAGCAAGTGAATGCCACCCTTAAGGACAGTCTCCTCAAGATTACCCAAGCTAGGTAAAAAGGATATAGAAATGTAGGCTCACGAAGTGGTGCCAAATCTCATATAGGATAATGATACGATGTCAAGAAAACTATGTAGGATATCATGTAGTCTCAAAAGAGTGGACATGTCAAGAGAGTTCTTAGAACTTGTTTTTCATTTTATTTTGTTCTTCCTTTTGATCAAGACCAAGGGGTCAACTGATAGGACAACACCATCAAGATAAGGCACGGTGTAGTTAGTTTTGGCTTAGAATAAGCAAGATCATGATAATGTGCAACAGATAAGAGCAAGTGAGCAAGATGATAGATGTCAACATGCAATTTGTTCATGGATAGGCTCAACCTTGTCAAGATCACCGAACGGAAAATGGATGGAAGATGTGATGGAAGGAACTTGCCCCCAAGTGAAGAGTGCAAGTAGGAGGAATTACGCATAATGCCTGTTTGCCAGGTTTTCATCACGATACTTATCCAAGGCACCACAAGAAGTGGTTTTCACCATAGGATGAATCTTTTTCTCTTTACTTTTTCTACCAAGGCGCCTATTTTACCAGGTTTTCACCGAAGCACTTTTATTTATTTTTTATGTCTTTTCTGATTTTAAGGAGGAACTTATGCATCATTCTCTTTGGATAGTGCTCCTTTGAAGGATATTCTATGATAGGCCAAGAACACTGAAAGTATGCTCAAAGATGTTGATAGGGTGATGAAATGAAGGATAAGGAAGATGGAAGCCAATATTTTATGCAATGGACTGGATGAGAGAAAAAGAAGGAATGTAAGGACCCAATATGGAAGGATAGTAGGTGACAAGATCAACATCAACACACTCTTTGAAGGGTAGTGTATGGATTGAGTTTTTGATGTATGAATGGATAGGGACCTTGGTACAAAAGGACCCAAGATGGAGGAAGTATTCAAGGTAATGGATTTTGGGACATGAGGACCCAAAATAGAGTTAGAAGATGGACAATGTGTGAAAGAAGATGAAGGGGAAGCCTTTGGAAGCTTGGATGGCAATTATGATTTTTCCTTTTTGTTCAAGCCTTTTAAGAGAAACTTGGGATTCCACATAACTTTTGATTTTCCTTTACTTTTGGATGATTTAGAATGAAATTCTTCCATGATGAATTTAGGAACCCATATTTTCTTTGATATTATTGTTTTCTCAGTGTTGGAACGTACTTCTGCCATGATGGATCTAGGAACCCATATTTTCTTTGATATTACGTTCTTCTTCGTGGACCTTTGTGGTCTCTTGAATGTTTCCTTTTTCTTTGTATTCACATGTCGAATAGATTGGACATAGTGATCTTCATATGTAAGTGGATTCTTGAATTTCTAATTTCTTTGTTTGACATCCAAATTGCTTCCAAAAGACTTGGGATTTGTGGATGAATAAGACCAATATGGATGGTTCATATAGATGTGTTGATATGGAGGTTTCAAAGATGCATGTTTCTATTGATCTTCATAGGAGATAGGGTAAGTGGCTGGAGCGATATATGGACCCAATATAGATGGAAGATTTGAAGCTTTCTATTTTTGAACATACGGACCAAGGATAGATTTGGAAGATGAAGAAGGTTGATTCTTGCGTGCAAATGGAGGAATATAAGGTGTGAAATGAGTATCAACATCTTTAGAGTGAGCTTCCCAGCCAAGGATCTTTTGTTTCAAATTCATCTTCATACTTATAGGCTCATGTGTAACTTTGATAGAAGCCATTTTAACCGGAACCCTTGATGCTTGAGGCAACTTATTGTTATGTAAGGGATTTGGAGGAATAATTTTTTTTTGAGGTGGATATGGAGTTTTATATGAAAGATATGATGGAACATGCTGATCTTGACAAGGGTCTTTGTATAATGCAGGAAGAGTACCTTGCTCTTGATTTTGAATAGAATTTTTAGAAGTATTAAGATCTTTCTTAGGAGATGGGGGGCTATGTAGCTCTTGAGATGGAAGGGTATCTTCTTGGAAGAAATGAAAATATACAAGGGGATCATCTTCAGATTGTAAGGATATGGGATCTTCATCAAATGTAGGAGGGGATAGGATAATGTCTTGATCTTGATCATTAGTAAGACTTGTTTCTTTGTTCGGTTTATCATCCTCTTGACATGGATCCAGTTCAAAGGAAAAGATAGGAATTTTAATCTTCATGAGGGATTCTTGAAGGATTGCTGGGGAATTATCCAAAATAGGCCTTGAAGTACATGAAAGCTTAGGGTATTTGATCTTAGGAGCATGGAATGTACTTGCTGCAAGATATATATTAGCTTGGATTTCTTTTAAAGGTGTCCCTTGAGGGTAGACATAGTTATCATGAAAAGCATTAGGATCTTTGTGTGATGGAGGATATTTGGATATCCTTAAAGATTTTTCAAATGGAGGAATAGCTGAATAAGTAGATGTAGCATGTAGCTCATTTCTAGACATAGGTTCATGATTTTGATCATGCTTGGGATTGGTATCTTCAACTTTGATTATGGCATCATCAATTAGATCTTGGATTTTATGTTTTAACTCCATGGAATGTGAAGTTTTATGCTCATTATTTTGATGATAGGCACAGTAGGTACTCACAAATGACATTCCACATGAGGTGGTATGAGGCAATGTGATGAGATTATTTTCAAGAAGCTCTGCCAGCATTGTCGTATAAGATCATCTCAAAGGAGTAAATTCTCTATCCCTTGGACATGTAGATCCACTTGAACTCTCTAGAGAGATGTTGGATTCAATATTATAAGGACGTTCATCAAAGATAGGATCAACATGATCCTATGAAATAATCTCTTGATCAAAGATAGGATTACCATGAGTAGGTTTCTCCTTTTTTGAAGAATGTGAAGACATGTGTGTCTTCTGATCATAAAGAAGAGGAAAGATTGATCTTAGTGAAGACCCACTTGATGAGGTATCCTTTTCTTCTTTTGCACCTTGAATCTCAGATTTCAAAGCTTGCATTTTCTTAGATAGGGTCTTAATGAGAATCTCTTCTTCCTTGTTGTTGAGACCATAGGGTCTATCCCATGTGTTTTTAGCCATCGTAAGATTATTTTGATCAAAGTCTCAGAATGGTGCCAAAAGGATTTCCAAATTGTCCCCAAATGTGTGAGTTTGGGTTTGATGTTTCAAAGTGATTGATTCCAGCATCAGAGGGTTAGAATGCCCTGATAGTGAGCTGGGAACCAATGAGAGTCAATTGTTTGAAGTAAGTGACTCCAGCGTCAGAGGTGTTAGAGTGCCCTGATAGTGAGCTGGGAATCAATTTTGTTTTTTTGATTGTAAAGACCACATGATTCAAGACCAATGGTGAAAATCCAAAAACACATGCAAGGTAAACTTATAAACAAGTTATGAAACAGTGACAGATGGACCAGTAAAAGCAATAGGACCAGACTGAAGAGCCAAAAAGGTATCTAAAAGTATTAAATATTTTGAGAAACAAGTATGTAAGTGCCCACTGTCCTAGATGTGACACTCTGAATGTGGGGTTTTGCTTAACCAGATGTGAGCTTTGATATCCTGGATGCAACCTTTCTTCCTAGATACGATGCAATACTATCTTGAAGTTTGTACAAATTTGTCCGATAATAGGGTGTGTTTGCATCTTTCCTTTGTTTGATTGAAGATTGCGTTCTAATATTTTCTAGTGAGTGAAAAACATGTGTAGACCAAGGGTTGAATTTTTTTGCTTGTTTGAAGGTGTTATCTTTTTAATGATTTTCAGTCACATCAAGCATTGTTGCATTGTTAGGAGGGTGAAAAAGATGAATCTTTATGCCCTATTTTCTAGGTGGAGGATGAAAATCCTTGCTTGTTGACTTAGGTACACACTCAAATGCTAATCAGAATACAACCATCACCAAGCACACAATGGCTCCAGTCATGATGCTGTATTAGTCGACTCCAAACGCAAGTGAGGGCACGATATGATGAGTGTCTTGAGGCAATTACTTTTTTCCTTACACAAGGATTATCACCCTTTCAGGGATGAATAAAGAATTCTTTCATTTTAAATGTTGTCTATTATTGGGCAATCCATTTAAAATCGTCTCCCATAGAATTGCACAAGGCAAAATTGAGGCGTATAGCCCTATGAGTACTCAAATATGTGTAGTCTCACAAGCAAGATTCAAGCAGCTCCGCTCTACACATACCCAAGCATGTTCAAGGAATGATGTCAAAATTCCATGAACAAAACTGATTCCATCTTCTGAGGCTTTGGCCTACGAGGAATCAATTATTTATAGTGAGTTGGAAGGGTTGGTGTAAAACCTGTCCTCACTTGGGTCGTTCCCGAGAGATTTTTTCCTCAATTGACAGGCCCTCTACTGTTAAATAAGCTTACAAAGGATAGGTGAGTATAGGACGTCTAGATTTCTGATTCTTCTGAAGAAGAAGAGCATACTCTCCTAATGCATGTCATTTTCTCCCAAAACAAAATCAATCCAACAGTTCATTCCCTCAAGCAATGTTGTGCTTGTTTTAAGATGTTCCTATTTTAGGGAAAAAAATGCTTGAAAGTAAATTTGCGTTGTTCAATTGAGCATAGTTTTTAGTGCTTTGCTTGTCCAATTACTGATCCAAATTGAATTAAACGATTGAACTTGTTCATTTATCCCACAAATTTAGTATTTTGATTGTTCAATTTCTGATTCCAAATGAATTAAACGATGTGAGTTTGCTTGTTCATTTACCCCCTAGATTCTTTCACAAGTGTTAAAATAATGTCTGATTTTCTGATTTATCTTAAAAAGGAAAAGATCATAGTAATCTAGTTGTTTTAAGACATGTTTGAGAAAATGGTACTTTAAGTGTGAAATATTTTGAAAAAGGGTTAGTATCAAAATCAGTCTAAAAATCCCTGCAACCACACACGTTTAGTATTGTCTTCTTATTCCCTTCTTAGAAACCTGCAAGCACTTAGTTAGGCTGTCAAAAATAGGATCACAATCACGAGAATAGCCTTGTTAGCAAGTTAGAAATAAAATTTGCAAATGACAGCACTCTGTATTTTTTCCCTCTGGACGACAAATGATATTTCAGAGACCCAAAATGATAAACCCCAAAAATGATAAAAGAATGACCCCAAACGATAATATTCACCCAGGACGATATGCCTTTTATGCGAAATGATAACACGTACCAAAAATGAAAATTTAGCTACCAGAAATGATTTTAAGGTCAAATTTTACCTTCTGGATATGCAATGGCAGACGATATTAAAACTTCCAGAAATGATAAAAGGTTTACCATAAACGATAAGTTGCTCCCGGAAAAGCTAAACTGCCTGCAAATTTTGAAAATGTCAAGGGCAGAGAGCAAAATTTGGTGAAATTTTGAGCAATCTTGCCCCACAGTGGGCGCTAGAGATGTGTGTGTGATTTTTGTACCTGTTAAGAGACACAACACTTCAATAAATCATTGCATTAGTGAAAACAAGGGGTTAGCAAACATAGCAATCACTAAAATTGATCTATTGCTTCCTATCTAGGAGTAGTATGAAAAATGACATAATAGCCCTTAGATTATGCATATTCCAGTGACAAATACAACCTAAGAATGGAATATTCAAATGAAAGTAATCTAAATGATTCAAAAACATGCATTCTAGCTCTAGGAATGGAGATAATAACAAAATAACTAAGAAACAAGCTAGAAAGCACTATGAAAATCCTTAAAACATGAGCAACATAAGATTGCTTCTTTAATTCTCCAAATATGGGCAACATAAGGATGCTATCAACTCTTCAAAATTAGGAGCATTACAATAATACAATAAAAGACTTCCAATTTTAGGGGCATTTGACCTCAAAATCCATCCTATTTATAGGAGAAATGGAGGAAGGGGAGAAGACTCTAGAAGGGTTGCCATTAATGAGAGTGTAAGACTCATTAATGAGGAGTGGTGGAAGGAATATGTAAGATCCATTAATGCTTTATTTATGAAAGCATTAATGAGGTATGGGTGAGGGTTTAGAGTCAAGCCTAAAAACTTTGACTTTATGGGGAGGGTTGAATTCCTAATCACACCTTAATGGAATGTGACAAGCTTAAGGGTAGCTTAGGATTAGGTTCAAGGCTTAAGGGATGTGATTAAGGAGATAGAGATGGGAGGAGAGAGAATGAGTGGAGGGGGGATTAGCTAATTAGGGTTAATTAGCTAATTAAGAATAATTAGCATGTGAGAAGGGGTTGGGATGAGTTTGAACTCGGGGTTGGGCAATTGAGATTAGTTAGGTTTGAGAGAATATTAATGAAATGAATTGTTGTAATAACATATTCACTCAATAATAGGGATTTAATTTATCATCTAAGATTTTGATTGCTTTGTAATAATTAATTAGGACTATAGCCAAATTGAATCAATTTAGGCTAGGGGATTGATTTTTCAAGTGATGAGATATAAATAGGATTTCATTAATTCCCTTTTAAATTAATTACCTTAGCCAGGTATGATTTGAATTGATTGAATTGAATTGAATTGAATTGATTGGATTGGCTAAAGTAATTAATGTAAATTAGTGATTAGATCACTTAGGAGATTAAATCTGATTCGAATGAATTATGCCAGCCGATTGAAGAGTTGTCTGGACATAATTGGGGGTATAATCACACCTAGGGAAAATAGGGTCTATAGTCAGAACAGACCAAATCCAGGTGGTTACAACGGGTAGATAGGGTGAAGGTGGTAAAGAGAATCGACTCTCTGGCTTCCAACCAGAGAGCCATTCATATCTCATAGCCATTAATATTTGTATTCCTTAGTTTAATGAAATGTATATCAATAGAGCTATTCTATGGTGTTTCTGTTTTGTTGAGTCATGTTCTTTATATCTTCCACAATCGGTTTTATATTTCTCTATGGACTGTTTACTGTATGTTTGTTATTCGGGTTTTTTATTGAAAGAGTATAACAGTGGAAGGTATCGGGTTCTAATAGTTTAGTGATTCTGGTTTTTGGCAATCGATATTATATAGTTTGTTTGGTCCATGTTTCAGTTTTTGTTGAAGGAGTATAACAGTTTAGTGAATCAAGTTTTTATTATTTGACAGTCTACATTAAATATTTTGGTTTGGTTTATGTATCGAGGCCTTTTGAGTTTTTGTTAATAGTAATATTAATAAGGCAGTTTGGTTACATTTTGGTTTTATAACAGAGAAATGATTTAAGGAAAAGCCAAGTGTAAATGCTCAAATGTATTAAGCCGAAACAGTTTTCAAGAACCGTTACATGCATGTTTCCTTATTCTATGACAGTGAAATGCAGTCTCTCTACAGGGGGCATAAATAATTATTAAACCGTTGGATCTTTACCAATTTTGGATATGTTGGGTAGATCCTAGTTTGGAACATTCTCACCAGAGAAATTGATAAACTCAAGTCTTTTCTAAAATTTATGGATTACAAAGTAAGGGTATAGAAAATTGTCCTGTTAATGACAGACACAATAATCAAAGTATGCAGATCAGTGAACGTAACTTTGGTGAGTTTAATTCAAAAAGGTTTAAGAAAGATAATGAAGTATTTTCAAATTGAAACAATACCATCGATGCCCTTTGCATCAAGTGGTATCAGAGCTCAGAAGATTCTGAGCGTGTAGAGGATAACCTACACCAGGCAGTATTGGGTTGTTTTGGATTCTTGTTATGCAGTGTTTAGTTGCAGTAGGAAGACATGAAGGTCTATCATTGGACCATAGGAGATGGTCCAAGAGCCTGGGAAGCATCCTAGGTTGAATTAGTGAAGAATACTTTTGAGATTCTTTGGTATACTAGTTCCTTTGTTGAAACCTTGGAGTGCCCATTCCCTCCTTGTGTGTTCCAAAGTTGAAAGGTGTATTGGAGTTATCAAAGGATTCTTGGATAAATTAAGATGTACCTAAAAAGATCTAAGACAAAGACCTACAAAGATGAAGAGAGAAAGCAGCAGAGGCATCGATCCAATGATGATAAAGAGGTGAAGATTTTTGCAGTCTCACCAAAGCATTTCCATAGGACATGGAAATTTTTTAAGCTTGGGAGTATGGTGCAGGGGAACCTCCACCTTCAAATTTAATATTATTTAAGTCATGGTTTATGTATTAAGTCGGTTTAAAATTTCATGGAACCATGTCAATAAATGCTTTACTTATTAAGTTTCATTGCAATGTATTAAAAAAGGAGGTTATTTGATACTTGTCACCAAAAGGATGAATAGAAATATGAATGGTCATGGAGATGAACAGTTTGTAATTGTCTAAGGAATTATCTATATATGGACAATAGTGTAATTAAATGAGAAGAGAGTTGATAGTGAATAGAGGTTACGGGTAGATAGGGTGAAGGTGGTAAAGAGAATCGACTCTCTGGCTTCCAGTGAGAGATCCATTCATATCTCATAGCCATTAATATTTATATTCCTTGGTTTAATGAATTGTATTTCAATAGAGTTATTCTATGGTGTTTCAGTTTTGTTGAGTCATGTTCTTTATATCTTCCGCAATCAGTTTTATATTTCTCTATGGACTGTTTATTGTATGTTTGTCATTCGGGTTTTTTATTGAAAGAGTATAACAGTGGAAGGTATCAGGTTCTAATAGTATAGTGATTCTAGTTTTTGGCAATCGATATTGTATAGTGTGTTTGGTCCATGTTTCAGTTTTTGTTGAAGGAGTATAGCAGTTTAGTGAATCGGGTTTTAATTATTTGATAGTCTACATTAAATATTTTGATTTGGTTTATGTATTGAGTGATCTGAATTAAGAAATAAGTTTACAATACCTGGTGTGAAACCTATGGTATTGTTGAATTCAATAAAAATAATAAAGATGAACAATAGAATTGAAAGCCAAAAAGTGATCCATTCTATTCAAAATTGGAGTTTATACAAATATGAAGGATCTCAAGAGTCACTAGAATCTCTTGGAAATGAAATGAAGAGTCCTCGTAATGTTTATTATAGATAAACTTATTAAAACTACCAAAATTTTCAAAAAACTATATAAAATTTTAGTCCTACTTGGAGAAGGCATAACTTTCTAGTCCTAGGTCTGATTTGTGAACTATTTACTTCATTGGAAAGATAATCCAAAATTGTAGACCCTAATCTAGGAAGGGAAACCATTTACTTCTCAGGAGGAGACAGGCCTAGAAATGCCCCGAAGACCTTCTAAAATGCAGTTTACTGAGATAGAAAATACTAAAAATTAGATTTCAGAATTTTCCAATTCCATCCTAATCATTCCTCCCCCCTTGAGAGGCAATGGGCCCCATTGCACTAACTTGTTGCAACTGTTCGTAATAACTGAGAGGGGGGTGAATTAGTGGCCTCAAAAATTTATCTTTCAAACTCAACCACCAATCAATAAATCTTAGATTATTATGTCCCTAAAAGATGCATGCCATGAAATACTAATAATGATTAACTGTCTGTTGGTTTTCTTTGTCAATCCTTATTATTTCTTGATTACCGATAAGCAGTATAACTATTTACCAAAACTCAGTAAATAAACAGAGTATACCGATCAATCCAGAGTTAGCTATGTAAGATGCAAGACAGTAAATAAATGAATCATACACACATAACACATGAATTTTTAACATGGAAACTGTTAGAATAGGTAGAAACCTAATCTCCCAAGAACACCTGCATGCATAACCTTGTCACATGGAAGAAGTAAAGAACAAAAGAAGAAAACCCTACAGAGGCCAAAAAACCAGAGACATCATATGCACATTCAAAAGAACAATCTTCTATTATAAACAATGTATTACAATATGATTATCTATTATGAAATACAAAGAGGTGATTCCTTAAAAAGGAATCACAAAACCCTAAAATGGAAACCCTAAGGTTGGCTTAAGCAACTAGAGTGAATAGGTGAGTTAGTAATTAGATCAAAATAATTTAATTAATAACCCAAAAGACTATTACTCTAACACCCCCCCTTAAGATAAGCTTAGGGAGAAGTAAAACCTAGGAGACTACTGCAGAAAGCAAGAAAGAAGGGTCCCGACAACAAAGGCCTAATTAGGTACCCAATACAAGAAATCTCTGTAAAGCGGGGAAATAGGGAAAACCCAGTGGGAAAAACTCTACTCCAAAAAGAGATGGACTAGATGAAGGAAACTAAACCTCCAATCTAGGGAAAGTCCCAAAGAAAGGAACAAGAAAGAGCAAGAAGCATCTCTGAAGCATGAAGTTGCAAACACTGTCAGAAGTAACTGCTAGAACCCCCACTAATATAGTGCATGACCAGGAAGAGAAGAAAAAGTTCAAAGAGTTGATCAATCGAAGAGGTGACCTCCAAAAGTAGGAAAGAACCAGTGTCTATATAGTAGATGATCCATCTCACCGGAATGCATAGGTGCCTAGCCACTGCATCCGCCTAGTACATATGAATAAAAATAGAATACGTAGATCACTCAATCGAACCAAGGAAGCAATAGAACCAACAGGTGAACCCCCCATAATGTTGAATAGGGATAGGGGTGACAGGAACGCTGAAATGCAATGCCAGAAATAGCTGCGAGAAGAAGAATTAGGAACACCAACAGTGCAATAGAAGTAGAAGCACAGGATAAAGGACGGTGTCGAAGTAGAAGAAATGATCTTCTGGACACATAGCGTGGGCTAATGTCATGGAAGGTACACTCACTTAACAAAGGTGGATGAGCACAAAAGGTAAAATATCATAACCCCCCATGACACTTTATAATGGAGTGCGAGTACAAACAAACATAAGGTGCTCAAAATCCTAGATATGCAAAAGCAGGAACTTTATCTTAGTGCATTTATAGAAAAGAGAATGCTACAGAAGAGAATTATACAAATCTCAAAAGTCAGAAAGAAGAGTGAGCCAAAAGAACAGAAGAAGAGATCCTAGGACCTGTAGAACCCAAGTAATTTGCCAGAGTGTGAAAGATAAAAAATCAGAGGAGAAAGAATCTAGAGCAGAATCTGGATAAAAGACCCTTGCAATTGAAAAACTCACTGAACCAGCTTTCCGATGATATCTGGTTTGCCAAAAATAGAGTCTGGATGAGCAAGATATGGCTCCTGAAAGGCAAAACCAAACATTAGACTTTGATAGAAAAAAATACTATCAAAATGGCAGAATCCAAAACCCCAACCTCTATCATCAAAAAGATCTCGGAAAGAGCTTTCTGACGATATAAAAAAGTCAGAAAAATACCTCTGTATGCTCCAGATAGAGAAAAAATAGTGAGGGAGGGTCAAAAAGCTCCAAAAAAAATTTGTAAGCCCTGGGCTAAAAAAACCTTAGCCCCTGGGCGTATGGCGAACGCAGGGGGCTGGAGCGGAGCTCTAGGTCACCCATGTGACTGCCACTGGCAGCAATAGGCCCGCGGGGCTAAAAGACCCACCGGGCGGCGGTGGAGCCAATGTGGAGGAGTGCTAGCGGAGTGGCAGAGTGGAGCAGAGGGGGCCGCTGAGCGGGCGGGGCTGGCGGAGCGAGGCCGGCGGAGCGAAGGCGTAGGTGGTGGTGGGGCCGGAGGAGCAGGTGGAGCCCACAGTGCCGGCAGGAGGCGTAGCCAGAGGCGGCCGGGTGTTGGCTGGGCCATGGTGGTGCGGCGGCGGCGCCTGGGCAAATGAACTAGCTGCATTTTCAAACACCCCAAAAAATATTTAAAATGATGTTTTTTTTTCTCAGTTTTCGTGCTCGTACGACACTGGAAACCAAATTTTTTTGCCTCAGAGCTAAGTTGTCCAAAATGGACAAGTTTTATATGGATTCTGAGGTTTTTGGGTGCTCTGAGCTCAATGGAGATGTCTGTTTGAGCCCAAAGTGACCAGAAACAAAGCCCACTTTTAAATCCACATAAAAACTCTAAAAAAAATTAGAAAAACCTCTAGCTTCTGAAACACTTCAACAAAACATGAACAGCGAGTAGCAAGATGGCTCTGATACCATGTTATAATAGGTAGAAACCTAATCTCCCAAGAACACCTGCATGCATAACCATGTCACATGGAAGAAGTAAAGAACAGAAGAAGAAAACCCTATGAAGGCCAAAAAATCAGAGACATCATATGCACATTCAAAAGAACAATCTTCTATTATGAACAATGTATTACAATATGATTATTTGTTATGAAATACAAAGAGGTGATTCCTTAAAAAGGAATCATGAAACCCTAAAAGGGAAACCCTAAGGTTGGCTTAAGCAACTAGAGTGAATAGGTGAGTTAGTAATTAGATCAAAATGATTTAATTAATAACCCAAAAGACTATTACTCTAATAGAAACCCTGTTAAGGGAAAAACCACTGGGACCGGCACCCAAAATTTTCACTCTTCTAAAGTGAGCCATGTTAGGAGCCAACCCTGTTAAAGGTTACAAACATACTATTAAGTGCGACCTTGTTAGAGGATTTTATACATAGAGGTTGTCACTTAGTATCAGGCATCTATTGCTACCATTCTTGAATCAGCCTCCTTCTTAGACTGTTAATGGGTATTAGGAAAGTCCAATGCTACTTTCATGAATCAACCTTTTTGGCACTCCTTCAGATGTACCTCAATATATAGAAGACTATTAAGTCTTGCTCAGTTAAGAGACTTGATGCTTCAATGGTTAAACTGAAACACTATGACCTATTCATATTGCAAATTTTAATTGTAGATTTTCATATCTATTTAAGTACATTACCTCTCTAACTAATGTATCAATTAATCTTTTTGCTCCATACTTTCTGCTTTGTGATGCTATGCTCACTATTCATCAGTGTCTGCAGAATTCCTTAGCTCTTCCTTTATCTTGTTTTGATCAGTACTGCATGAAGTTGTTCTTCAACAATTTTCTCTTTAGCATCCTCTTTTTATTCACTCCCCTTAATCCCATTCATAAATGAATTAAGCTTGTCTGTTATATAGACATAATATTCATTGTTTCTTGATTCTTGGCGTGATAAATAATCTAGCCAATTAGATTTAAAGCATAATTCCTGATTTGTCTCCTAGATATCTTCTTGCCAACTGTACAAATCATCTTTAAATCAATCACTTATCTCTGGTTGAATAAAACAAAGTAGACAACTAGTTAAGTCTATTTTTAGCTCTGCCAGCTAGATATTTTGTCATTTTCTGAACTCTCTGTTCTTTCAGTCAACACTTTAGTTAGTCATCGGTGACAACTGACTGATTCTTCAATGAGACTCCAGTTAGCTTTGTGATCTAAGTCTGTTGGGCATCATTAGAATATTTCTCGTCAGGCAACTCTACATCTTTGGTCGTCGGGCACTTTCAGTCTTTAGCTCGTCGGGCAACCTTCTAACTTTGCTTGTCAGGCTTTCTATGGTTTTGCTTTGTCAGGAAACACTATGCTTCTGATCGTCGGGTATTACTGTGACTGTTCTTCTTTGTTTTGACCGATGATGTGCACTTTGTCAGTGTTGTTTGTCACTTAGTGAATACTTGACTTTTATGCATTGCTAAGAGCGTAACCTTGGTTCCATTGATTCTCTGAAGTCTTTGGCATTTTGTACATGACTGTACAGATGATATCAAGTTGAAAACAATGAAAATACAGTCCATTAACTAATTTAATGACCTTCATTATCTTTCAACTTAACATTATCAAACATTTAATCAGTTACATGTCATCAATCTCTCCCTTTGGCATTGATGGAAACATACTATATTATCACAATATACTATTTCTAATAGAATATGAAATACAATAGTTGAGATTCATCAAAATACCAATCTTTTGTTCTGCTAACCGATAAATGTCTGACCATCGGTAAGCTCTGTTTTAGCTTAGATTTGATTCTTGTAGCTCTTTGTCTTCTGATGTGTTGTGTTTTATCCTTGTGTCGATTCCTCTCCCTTGACTGTTCTTCTCTTTTGATGTCTTTTCTCTTGGCAGAAACTCTCCCTTTGTATAATCTTTCCATACAATTTCTCTCCCTTAGGATATAATCTCTCCATGTTGGAGTAATGTGATAATGGATAATCTCTCTCCTTTTACAGAAGGATGCGATAATATGGATAATCTCTCTCCCTTTGAAAATAATGCCAATCAAATATCTAACATTAATGTCAAACAATCATTTCTCTCCATCCATAATATATTCCTTGAATTTCCCTTATCCATAAGTAATACAATAATATGCTCTGGTGCTCGGTGCTAATATATACTCGTCTATATATAGATGTAGCCTTGAAGTTCATCTCTTTGATTGCATCAACATTAATGATATTTTGATAATATGTAGGTTGATGCAGCGTTCTAGTCATTTTACTGACTGGTAGACAAGGGTTTTACCCCTAGTCTTTTCCTCAAGTACTCAAATTTATCCTTGGTCAGTGGCTTGGTGAAGATATCAGCTAATTGTTCTTTGGATTGCACATATCCAAGTATCACCTCTTTTGCTTGAACTTGTTCTCTCAAATTACGATACTTGATGGCAATGTGTTTAGTCGTAGCATGCATGACTGGATTCTTGAAAATGTTTATTGCACTGGTGTTATCACAATAGATAATTACTGGTTCTAGGATCGTCATATGCATACCTTCCAGTAACTGTTTGATCCATGCAATATTTGAGCAATTTGCAGCAGCAGCAACATACTCTACTTCTGCAATAGACTAAGAGATGCATCCTTGCTTTTTGCTAATCCATGTGACAAGTCTGTCACCCATAAAGAATGCTCCTCTAGTTGTGCTCTTTCGGTCATCAAGATTTCCAGCCCAATCAACGTCGATAAACACCTTAAGTTCAAATTTGTCTTCTCTTCTATACCATAAGCCATATTCCTCGGTATTCTTCAGATATCTTAAAATTCTTTTCACAATAGTCATATGTGATTCCCTGGGGTTAGCATAAAATCTAGCAACAATTCCTACTGCATGTGCAATATCTGGTCTAGTGTGTACAACATACATGCATTTTCCAATCATTGATCTATAAAAAGTTTGATTTACCTCTGATGTATTGTCCTCCTTTGTCAACTTACATCCAGTAGCCATCGGTGTTCCAATTGGTTTGGAATCTTCCATCGTGAATATTTTCAGGACCTCTTTATTGTATTTCGACTGTGTAATGAAAATACCTTCACATTGTTGCATTATCTATAGACCAAGAAAGAACTTGATCTCTCCAAACATAGACATCTCAAACTCTTTGCTCATCTCATTAGAAAATTATTTGCATAGCATATCATTGCCTCCAAATATGATGTCATCAACAAATATTT
>MU223505.1:35895-52685 GCA_018584345.1 Thuja plicata
AAGTGTTAGCATCAATATCTTCCTTTAAATAAAGATTATTGTTTTCACTAGTCCTTACAAATCCAATACTTATAAGATAGGAATGAAGTCATTCATACCAGGCTCTAGGAGCTTGTTTCAATCCATATAGAGCTTTATGAAGTCTACATACCATGTTTCTCTTGTCTGGATCTACAAACCCTTCTGGTTGCTCAATGTATACCTCTTCTTCAAGTATTCCCTTTAGGAATGCTGACTTGACATCCATCTGGTATACCTTGAATCCTTTGAATGCAACTTAAGAAAGTAGTATTCTTACACCTTCTAGCCTAGCAATGGGTGCAAAGGTCTCTCCATAGTCAATACCTTCTTCTTGTGCATACCCCTTACATACTAGTCTTGGTGTATTCCTTGTGACTTCTCCATTCTCATTCAGCTTATTCCTGAATATCCATTTTGTACCGATGACATTCTTGTCATCTGGTCTTGGCACAAGTGACCATGTCTTGTTCTTCTCAATCTTCTCAATCTCATCATTCATAGCATTTATCCATTCTTCATTATCAAGTGCAGCATTGACAGATTTTGGCTCAAACTCACAAATTAAACAACTTGAGTTTAAAGACTTACTTCTTGTTCTTGTACCAGCTTTCTTATCTCCTATGATCTAGATCTTTGGATGGTTCCTTCTTGCTATAATCACCTAAAAATGGTCACATAAACCCTAGACCCCCAATCTCAGCAATTAATCAAGAAACCCTAATCTTGATTATTCTAAGTCCTAAATCAAACATGCAATTCATCAAATCGAGCTGATCTGACCTAAACCCTAGGTCCTAATCGATCATCATACTTGATTAATTAATTAATTCCTAAAATCACATTACATTGGCAAATAAACTTTATACTATTATTTAATTGTTATTATGACATATTAATTAAATAAAAATTACAAAATTGTCAATTAAATTAAAAAAGGAATTAAATTAATTATAAAATCATAAATATGCATTCAAAATCAATTAATTTATTAAAAATGCATATGACATCATCAAATTCAGTTGACTTATTATCAAAATGGAAACAATCCAGTTCAACTCAATTAACTGATTCTCCACTAATTATCATTTTAGAAACATTTCAGTTAACTGTAAACAGATTTTGGAAGTTTCCAAAATAATTGATCAGTCAGTTCAGTCAACTGACTCTCTCGACCAATCAAATCCCTTGCACATGAATTGTGCTTCTTCAATCGAATCTGAGCCACTCTTTTTGTTCAATCTCGACCGTCAATTCGAGGGAGATTTCTATAAAAGAGAAATGTGCTAGCTGAATGTGGGCCTCTGATTTAGCAGTACACTTCAACATGGTCATTGTACTTCAGCTGCATATAGGAATGAAGATCATCGCAAGCTCAGTGACTACACCGAAGACCTTAATGAAGGATTTAAAAACTATGCTAAATGATCTAAGATAGTTATGCAGATGCAATTAATCAAAAGCTAATTAAGATCCAGTTTTAGAGCACCAATTAAAGTGTGTAAAATTGTTTTTAAAACACCAATTGAAATATGCTCTAAGATTAGATTTGCATGATTAATATAAAAGTAAACAATAAAAGCTATGCTAAGAATGCAAGAAAGCTAAGACACAAATGCAGTATAATAACTTTAGATAAAATATTAGGATCCTTTGTGAAGGAAAAGAGTTTCTCTTTTATAGAAATCTCTCTCGAATCAATGGTCGAGATTGAACAAAAAGAGTGGCTCATATTCGATTGAAGAAGCACAATCCATGTGCAAGTGATTTGATTGGTCGAGAGAATCAGTTGACTGAACTGACTAATCAGTTATTTTGGAAACTTCCAAAATCAATTTACAGTTAACTGAAATGTTTCTAAAATGATAATCAATGGAGAATCAGTTAACTGAGTGGAACTGGATTGTTTCCATTTTGATAATCAGTCAACTGAATTTGATGATGTCATATGCATTTTTAATAAATTAATTGATTTTGAATGCACATTTATGATTTTATAATTAATTTAATTCATTTTTTTATTTAATTGACAATTTTGTAATTTTTATTTAATTAATATGTCATAATATCAATTAAATAATAGAATAAAGTTTATTTGCCAATGTAATGTGATTTTAGGAATATATTAATTAATCAAGTATGATGATTGATTAGGACCTAGGGTTTAGGTCAGATCAGCTCAGTTTGATGAATTGCCTATTTGATTTAGGACTTAGAATAATCAAGATTAGGGTTTCTTGATTAATTGTTGAGATTGGGGGTCTAGGGTTTATGTGACCATTTTTAGGTGATTACACTTACATATCTTGCGAGTATAGGTACAACTCTTTTTTTGTCAGTTTGATCATCATTTTGTTCTTCATTCTGTTCTTCATCACCTTGCACATTATTTTGATCATTACCCTAACCTTCGATATTTGCAGCCTGACTGTCGACCTTACAACATTCTGTTGCTTTGGAATTAAGCATTGTTGCTCGGGTAGAGTGTTGGGTTCTTCATAGTATACAAACTTGTTGTAGTCGTCTAGTTCTTTTGTGCTTTCCAGCTCATTCTTTTTTGCAAATTCATCTATCTTCACATTTGCACTTTCAATAATTTTGTTAAAAGCCTTGATAAGACATTTATAAGCCTTTCTTTTGGTGGAATACCCTAGAAAGATACCTTCATCACTCTTGGCATCAATCTTTCCATTTCTATCATCCTTTAAGACATAACATTAACTACCAAAGATTTTGAAGTAACTTACATTGGGTGTTTTACCATACCATAGCTCATAGGGTGTCTTCTTTATGTCCTTCAATTGTACTTTGTTTAATGTGTAGACAGTAGTACAGACAGCTTCCCTCCAGAAGATTTGGGTGATGCCTTTCTCTATCATAAGTGTTTTGGCACAATCAACTATGGATCTGTTCCTTCTCCCAGTAATCCCATTTTGTTGTGGTGTTCTTGGTGCAAAAACCTATCTTTTTATACCATGCTCATTGCAGAAGTTAGTGATTTCATCTGATATAAACTCTCCTCCTCTATCTAATCTCAAGTATTTTAAATCCTTACCACTTTTTTTCTCTACCATAGCCTTATACCATTTAAACATCTTGAATGCTTCAGATTTGTCTTTTAGAAATATAACTATCATCATTCTAGAGTAATCATCAACAACGAGAATAAAATATCTATCTCCATAGTAACTCTTTGTCCTCATTGGTCCACATGGATCAATATGGACTAATTCTAGAATATCATCAAATGTATGGGTTTTACTTTTGAAACTAGACTTTGTCATCTTATCTTTTTGACAATTCTAGCACATGATGTTATCGGGCTTTGACATCGTCGGTAAGCCTCTTACATTTCTCCTTTTGCTTATTTTCATCATGTTGTTAAAATTCACATGACACAATCTTTTGTGCCACAACCATATGTCTTCGTTGATAGTCATTAAGCAAGTGGTGTTAGTATCATTCAGATAGAATAAGTTACCTTTTGTTTGTTCACCAGTACCAATCAATCTTCCTGATTCATTGAAGATCTTTGCCTTCTTATTCTCAAATGCTACTCTATGACCTGAATTATTCAGCCGAGAAACACTAAAAAGAATATAATTCAATCCTTTCACCCAATAAGCATTTTCACATTTAATCAGGTTATTCAACATTATAGTTCCTTCACCTTCAACTGGACGAGGTGTATCATTACCCATTCTTACTGTACCACTATTATAATACTCAAAAGTGTTAAACTTTTCTTTGTCATCGATCATGTGGTGAGTGCACCCAATATCTATAATCCACCTATCATTCTTTCTCACCTTAGATATGAGTGCAGTTTCCACATACCTTTCATCTTCATCTGAATCATCTTTCATAGCCACAAACACCATCTCAATGTCTTCATCAAGTTCGGTGTTAGTATCTTCATCTTTGCAAGAATCTAGGTAGTTGGCTTTCTTGCCTTTGTCCTTGTAGTCTCGGGTATCTCTTCTTTCTAATTGTCGGTAACTTCTATAATCTTTGTTATCACCTCTGTCAGATTTCTTCTCAAAAGATCTGTCATTAACTCTGTCATATTTTCTTCTGTTAGGACATCTTGCAGCAAAGTGTGCAATCTCTTTACAATTAAAGCATACAAGTGGTAACTTGCCTTTGTATTTACCTTTGCCTCTCTGCATTCTTCTATCCATAAGTGCTTCTATTTCATCTAGATCTTCTTCACTTCACTTTCACTATCTCTTCTAGATGTGTGTCTATGACTTGATTTGCTTATTCTCATAGAAGATTTAAATACAGACTCTAATTTTGGTAAGACACTATTATCAAAGTTATTCATCTCAAATGAAATCAGTATACCAATTAAACTATCAAGAGTAACTGTATTGTTTGCTACTGCTCTCATTTATTGAATGACAGAAACTCTAATAACATATACAGGCAGTAAGGTTCTTAAGATTTTACTTACCACTGTCTCCTCTTCAAGTGTACCTCCAACTCCTTGTATAGCATAGACTACTTCTTTGATTCTTGTGTTGTACTGTGTGATGTTTTATCCTTCTTTCATTCTGAGATCATCAAACTTTCCTCTGAGGCTTTCTGCCTTGGCTCTCAGAACATTTGTATCACCTTCATGTACAAGCTTTAGTTTGTCCCACATCTTCTTTGCAGTTTTGCAATCTTTGACATCTTCAAATTCAGCATCAGAGAGTGAGGAAGAAAGCTCTATGACCATGCATTTATGCTCATGCTTCTCTCTTAATTGATCTACTATTAATACTCCTATGGGCAACACATATTCAGTATCTAGAAATTGACTAACATCATTACCAATACTTAATAAATGGAGTCTTATCCTGCTTTGCCATGAAGCAAAGTTGTCTTTGATAAGGTTGGGCACATCTTGTCTGTTCATCTTGTGATCTTGACTTAGGTCTTGAAACCTTCCTTTCTAAGCACACAAGATCTGATACCAATTGTTAGTAATAACTGAGGGGGGGGGGGGGGGANGGGGGGGGGGGGGTGAATAAGTGGCTTCAAAACTTTATCCTTCAAACTTAACCACCAATCAATGGAGCTGATGTTGTGCTCACTGTTCATCGGTGTCTACAGAATTCCTTAGCTCTTCGTTCATCTTGTTTGATTAGTACTGCATGAAGTTGTTCTTCATCAGTTTTCTCTTCATCGTCCTCTTTTTATTCACTCCCCTTAATCCCATTCGTAAATGAATTAATCTTGTCTCTTAATAGACATAATATTCATTGTTTCTTGATTCTTGGTGTGATAAACAATCCAACCAATTAGATTTAAAGCATAACTCCTGATTTGTCTCATAGATATCTTCTTGCCAACTTTACAAATCATCTTTAAATCAATCACTTATCTCTGGTCAAATAAAACAAAGTAGACAACTAGTTAAGTCTATTTTTAGCTCTGCCAGCTAGATATTTTGTCATTTTCTAAACTCTCTGTTATGTCAGTCAACACGTCAGTTAGTCATCGATGACAAATGACTGATCCATCAGTGAGACTCCAGTTAGCTTCATGATCTCCGTTCGTTGGGCATCATTGGAATTTTGCTCATCGGGCAACTTTGCATCTTTGGTCATCGGGCACTTTGAGTCTTTAGCTCATCGAGCAACCTTATGACTTTGCTCAATGTGCATTTTTTGGTTTTTCTTTGTTGGGAAACACTATGCTTCTGATCGTCAGGTATTATTGTGACTGTTCTTCTTTGCTTTGACCGATGGTGTGCACTCCATCGGTGTTGTTTGTCACTTAGTGAATACTTGACTTTTATGCATTACTGAGAGCATAACCTTGGTTCCTTTGTTTCTCTGAAGTCTTTGGCATTTTGTACATGATCGTATAGATGATATCAAGTTGACATCAATGAAAATACAGTCCATTAACTGATTTAATGACTTGCATTATCTTTCAACTTAACATTATCAAACATTCAATCAGTTACATGTCATCAACAACAAGTGAGGAAATTGCGCTTCAATTTGTTCCTTAGTGAACCACTTTCCTTGATGAGGATGGTGACCATCTCAAACCACCTGATAAAGAGGAATGTTCTAATTTCTCAAAGTCTTTAAAATGACTTCAGTAATATGGTCACACTGGACTAGAAGAGTAGTAGATAATTTTGCAGCTTGTATGTGTTCAGTAGCTTGGGAAATGTCCAACAAAGGAGGAAAATAGGGTCTCAACAGTTCCACATTGAAAACTGGATGCAGGCCCAAGAAGGATGGAAAATTAAGTTCAAAAGCATTCTCACCAACTTGCTTCACAATAGTATACGAGCCATAAAGGAGAGGGTGAAGCTTCTTGTTTGGTCCGTGAAGGTGGTCTTTATGAAGATGTAACCATACCTTTTCACCAATCTGAAAGTGATGAGGAGTTCTATGTTTATCATGCCTTTCCTTATACTTCTGATTACTTTGCTCCAAAATCTTATGAACTCACTGTTGTAGGTGTCTAATGTTATCAATGAACTTTTCTTCTTTATCTACCTCATTGTCAGCATTCAATAGACTATTAGATTGCAAAACTGGCAGTGCTACATCCATAGGTGTCAATGGATGATACCCAAGACAAACCTCAAATGGACTATGCCCTATACTACTATGAAGTGCATGACTATAGTTGTGTTGCACACAGGGTAAGATTTCATCCCATGTGTGAGGATGTTTTGAATGATACATCTGTAAGATATGAATGATCATTTGATTCACCACTTATGTCTGCCCATCTGTTTGGGGATGGAATGTTGTGGACTTTGTCAACTTTGTGTCCATTTTAGCCCATAGTGCAAACCAAAATTTGTTGATGAACCTGCTATCCCTATCAAAAATAATGCTTTTGGGCAGACCAAAATGAACCCAAACATGTTCAAAAAATAACTTGGAAGTCTCTTCTACATAAATCATCTTTTTACATGCTACCATGATAGCCATTTTAGAAAACCTATCTACCACAACATATATACAATCATGCCCCCGCCTGGTAGTTGGAAGCCCAAACATAAAATCCACTGAAACAGGCTGCCATGGCTTATCAAGAATAGGTAATGGTAAGTATAGACCCAACTTACGATTTTCTGGATTTGCAATTGCACAAGCTACACAAGCTTGTATATATAAAATTATATCCTACTTCATTTTTGGCCAATAGAAATACTTTTAAAGGATAAAAGTAGTCTTACCAATACCAAAATGTCCTACAACATGGCTATAGTGAGCTTCCCATGTAATTTTATTTCGTTCCTCAATGCATACACATATATGACCAACATGGCAAAGCAACCCATCCTGCAAGTGAAAATCAGAGACAGACTTTCCTTCTACCGAATTACTACAGATGTTAGCAAAATTAGGGTCAATACCATATAGTTGTTCCCATGTGGATGATTGATGGCCACATGAATCCAACACCATTGTTAAACCTGGAATTGGAGGCCTACTAAAACAATCTGCCACTGTTACTGCTTCCTTTTTGTGATGAATGTTGAGGTGAAATTATTGTAGATAAGCTGAAAACCTTTGATGTTTGTCATTCTGCAACTTCCCTTGTGTTTGCAAGAATTGAAGAGGTTTATGGTCTGTATGTATAATAGTTTCCTTTCCCAGTATATAATGTTTCCATTGTTTGCATGCCTGAACAATAGCATACAACTCCTTGTTATAGGTGGGGTACCTATGTACTGTATTAGAAAAAGTTTCACTGTGATAGGCAACAGGATGCCCATGTTGTGTGAGTAGTGCACCAAGGGCATAATCAGATGCATCCGTTTCTATCTCAAATGATTGTTGCAGATCTGGGAGGGTCAATACTGGTGCTGAACATAATCTTTTCTTTAACTCTTCAAATTCTTGTTGCTTTGCCTTTGTCCACTTAAATTTTTCATGTGCTCCACCCCTTAGTGATTGATTGAGAGGCCATGATATATGTGAGAAACCAAAATCAAATCTGTGATAGAAGTTGGCTAAGCACAAGAAGTTGCGAAGCTCTATGAAAGTTTTTGGAGATGGCCAATCTTTGATTATTTGAGTCTTCACTGGGTCAACATGAACACCCTTAGTATTAATGATATACCCTAAGTATTGAATACTCTGCATACCAAAAGAGAACTTCTTAATGTTGGCATAGAGTTTGTGTTGTTGCAAAGTTGAAAACACTTTTTCAACATGTTGCAAATGCTCAGACCAAGTCTTGCTAAAAATGAGTATGTCATGGTCCAAATAAACAACCACAAAAGAATCAATGAATGGTCTAAGAACATCATTCATCAACCTCATAAATATTGCTGGGGAATTTTTTAGGCCAAAAGGCATAACCAACCCTTCAAATAACCCTTCCTTAGATGTAAATGTTGTCTTCAACACATCTTCTGGATCAATTGGTACTTGGTGATATCCAGATTTCATGTCATTTTTTGTAAAGAACTTACCACCCCTAAGTTGGTCCAACAAATCATCAATTCGAGGGATTGGATATCTATTTTTCACACTGATTTTGTTCAATGCCCTATAATCAATACAAAGTCTCCATGTACCATCTTTCTTTTTAGCAAGGACAATTAGACCTCCACAGGGTGAAGCACTTGGACGAATATGTCCTTTCTGAATCAACTCCTGAATTTGTCTCTTGATTTCATCATTTTCTAAAACTGACCTTCTATATATTGGCTCATGTGGTAGTGGTATGCCTGGGATTAAATTGATAGAGTGCTTGACTTGGTAGTGTGTTGGAACTCCCACTGGTGATTTAAACACACTATGATATTCTTTCAAAATTTTATCCATATGATTTTTTTGATTTGTTGTTATGGCTACCTTAGCATGTGTATTAAGAACAACTGACTTTGTTTGTTCAGGGAAAACCATGAGTAGAACAAAAGCTCCAGTTTGAAAAATCAAACATTTACATTATTTAGCACTAATCAAAGAAGCAGTTTGTGTTGGACATACCTTTGGTATTCGATACCTCTTCCCACCAAGCTTGATTGTAACACTACATGGCCTGGATTCATACACTCCATGCCTCTGATACATGTAGGGTTTCCCCAACAAGACATCACATACATCTAGCGGTGCTACATCACATATCACTTCATCCTTGAAAGGATTGATTGAATATGGTAGGTGACACTGTTGATTTATTTGAATATCTTGTCCCTAATTTACCCATCCCATAGAGTATGGTTGTGGGTGTCTTGTCACTGTCAAATTCAATCTTTTGACTGTCTCCCTAGATATCAAATTCTTTTGGCTCCCATTGTCAATAATAAAATGTAAAGGCTTTTCATCAACCCACATATGTGAATGAAAAATTCTCTCTTCATCTTCACGATGCATTACTTTAGCAGTTGCAACTATGGCATATGGGTCTGCTTCTATGACAAAATCATTCTCCTTTTTCTCAGAAGCATCTATTGGTGATGGTTCAAATTCAGCTTCCTCTCCTCATATTTTTGTCATGATATTTTTAATATTTTTGGGGACTTATGCATCTTACACCACATCCCTATATTTGTCTGTGTCTTTTTTGCAGCCCGCCATGTATTCTTAGGTGAGTTTGAGTGAGGTTCCTTGGTCACCTGTTTTCATGTAGATTTATTGTCACCTTCAACCCTTGGCTTATTATTTGCAAAGTAGTCCCTATTCCCTTTCTGCTTGGACTTCTCTTCAATTATGGTAGCATATTTATAGGCAGTTGCCAATGTCTCAATATTCAAAAATTCCATCTCTGTTTGAATATACCTGTGAAGTCCATTACGATATTTCAGAATTTGATATTTCTCTGAATCCTCAATACTGCGTTTTGCTGAAAGTGAATGGAATGTGTTGGTGTAATCTTGCACAAACTGATCCCTCTTATGTCGAAGCAGCTTCCATTCTATGTATTTCTGTTCGTAGACATCCTCAGGAAGGTATGCTTTTTTAATGTATTCCATAAATTCTCCCCATGTGGGCTTCTTATCAAAAGATATTTCCAAGCCATTTTCATCAGATAATTCTCATTCTTTATTTGCTAATTTGGCTTCCCAGGCTAATTTCACATGGGTTTCATCTTTGAGGAGAGAAAACATTATTTTTTCTACATCTGAGAAATTGTTTACAAAAAAGTACCTATCCAATTTTGATAACCAATTATCAACAGCTTCAGCATCAATTTTTCCTTCAAAATTTGGGATGTCAAAATTTACCCGCACTTTGAAAGGGGTATTTCCATGAAACATTGTCCTTGATTTAGAGGTTTGTTGATTCTATAGGAGTGAAAATTGACTCATCATCTCCTCTTATTGCTTATTTAAAGCCTCTTCCACCAACTGCTTAATTTTATCGTCTGACATCTTTGATTGTGTGCGCCGCAAAGGTGGGTATTCTAACAAATCTTGTGTATCCAATCCTAATCTTTGGTAGGAGGGCCTTGTGTAAATTGGCATAAAGGAGCATTCCCACTTTGATACCACTGATCTAAATTAAGAAATCAGATTACAATACCTGGTGTGAAACCTGTGGTATTGTTGAATTCAATAAAAATAATAAAGATGAACAACATAATCGCAAGCCAAAAAGTGATCCATTCTATTCCAAATTGGAGTTTATACAAACATGAAGGATCCCAAGAGTCACTGGAATCTCTTGGAAATGAAATGAAGAGTCCTCATAATGTTTATTACAAATAAACTTATTAAAACTACCAAAATTTTCAAAAAAACTATATAAAATTTTAGGCCTACTTGGAGAAGGCATAACTTTCTAGTCCCATGTCTGATTGCCAACCATTTACTTCATTGGAAAGATAATCCAAAATTGTAGACCCAAATCTCAAAATTGAAACTGTTGGTTGTTACACTCCCTCGGAGGAGACAGGCCCATAAATGCTCTGAAGACCTTCAAAAATGCAGTTTACAGAGACAAAAAATACTAAAAAATTAGATTTCAGATTTCCCAATTCCATCCTAATCATTGAGCCCTTTTGAGTTGTTATTAACAGTAATATTAATAAGGCACTTTGGTTACATTTCAATTTTATAACAAAGAAATGATTTAAGGAAAAGCCAAGTGTAGATGCTCGAATGTATTAAGCCAAAATGGTTTTCAAGAACTGTTACATGCATGTTTCCTTATTATATGACAATGAAATGCAGTCTCTGTATGGGGGGTATAAATAATTATTGAACCATTGGATCTTTACTAATTTTGGATATGTTGGGTAGATCCTAGTTTGGAACATTCTCATCGGAGCGATTGATAAAATAATATCTTTTCTAAAACTTATGGATTACAGAGTAAGGGTATAGAAAATTTTCATGTTAATGACAGTCACAATAATCAAAGTATGCAGATCAGTGAACGTACCTTTGGTGAGTTTAATTCAGAAAGGTTTAAGAAAGATAATGAATTATTTGCAGATTGAAACAATACCATTGATGCCCTCTACATCATACTAGCACACTAATAGGAAGAATCAATGGGGTAACTACAACAGTAACCCCTCCACCATCTCTACCATCTCCACCACCTTCATCTCCTCATCCTCTGTCTCTCCCTCCCCCTCGTCCTTCATCTCTTCCTCCTCCTCAGCCACCACCATCTCCACCATCTCACTAATAGTCTCCACCATCCAACAGGAAACCCATGACCTCTCCTATATGGCCCCAAAACAACTGCCACAACTGCACACAACATCGCGAAGAATGAATCGTAACACACCATATCTCATCGCCATTTGATCTCGTAACCATTGATACCAAACTCATCTACCTGAATGTCAAATAGGTCACACAACTCTTCTCTACCAGTCCAGAATGAGTACATAACTCTCTCCCCATGAATAGGAATCTATAATATCCTGTATATACCCTCCAAAGTCATTGTGCACTCTCCCGTAGGAAGGTGGAAGGAAAAAGTCTTTGAATGCCATCGCTCGTATAAAGCGGTAACTAGGCATGTATTTTCCCTAATCTTGGGTATCAATGTCACATGAAACAATCCAAGGATATCCAAGTGCTCTTTCTCATCATCAGAAAGTCTATGTCTATATGGTAAGGGGTCGGGATGACTCTCCTATGTCAAGACGACATCATCCCTAATCTACATATACAATAAAGTCACATAATCAATCTACATGCAGTCAAATAAGTCTACAATACATTTATGCTATGTCATTCATCCACATGCATAATATAAAAAAATCATTTCATTCAAAATAAAATCAACATTCAATCAAAATTGCACTCATTACATATAGGATTCATTTGTTTTCATTCACTATCAACAAGTGTGTTGTTCCAACTATCTAAATGCGGCTAGGTTATAAGTTTTAAAAAATTGACAGATAAGTGTGTCGCATGCCTATCCTAAGTGCATTGAACGAGAACCTCAAGTGCATCATTTTCCTTCTGGAAGTGTGATTTAGTTGCAAAATGACCCTAATCTAAGTGTGTCGCTTTAGCCCTATAACAGTGTCGTTCTAACCCAGTTTGGTCGGACCTAGTCTAGGATAAAATATGAAAAATGACAAAAATACAAGATAAAAGTGTGAAACTTACTTGAGGTGGGGCATTAGCTAGATGTTGATAGGTCCTGACCTGATTGCTGATATGCACTCCATCCTCATAACCTACCATCACTCTCCAAACACTCAGAAACTACTCCTTCCACTTCTGATTCTCTGAAAGCTCAATGTGCACAATGATTTGAAAATGACCCTCCAAAAACCTTTTATACCCCCCAACCTACCTCGATGGTTGTGCACACCTTGCACTTCTATTGGTCGCAATGTCTTTAACCTTCCCGAGTCCAGAACTTTCACATAAGACCTACGTTTTCCATTCCATAAGTTGCATTTTGATCCTAGTCATGATATCAATCAAATGAGCCTCCCATCACATTTTTTGCTCATTTCCTTGAGGGGGCACCACAATAACTGGTTACTGACACTTTTTCATAGGGGCAATACCGAGGCATATTTTTATCAATTATTCTTTGAAATAATGCTTGAAAACACATTATATCAAAGAGGGCCAAAATGTAGACACTTAAAAATGGTCAATTGCTCTCACACAATGACTCTACTAACATTTTTACGAGATTATTAAATAACCTTTTTTATTTAATTAATCTTCATCTTTCCACTATATTCTAAATTCAAAATAATCATTTTCTTATAATTTCATAATCAAGAGATTTTAATTATTTGCTTAATTATTAAGCGTCTAATCAAACATTTCATCAATTATTCATCTATAAAGTAATAAAATAATTAACATTATTTAATTATTTCCAATATCATTATATTTAATTAAAAAATCATATTATGTAATTAATACTTCCTTCTTTTTTTCTTTTTTCTTTTTTATTGGTAAAAGGCCGAAGCCCGTAAATTTTATTAATATTAAAGTTTCCAAGTTTTACAGACTACATTCTCTGCGGGCACTGGTAGGAAAGAATGGAGAAGAAAACTTCCAGTCTTTCCCGGGACCCTAGGTCCAGATTACAAATTACAAATGTTATGAGGGCATTCCCTCATTTACAAAATAGTTGAAGGCATTCCTTCATAAAATTACAAAAAATTATACCAACGTAATGAATTAGAATTTTCATATTCGTTATCAGGACCAGTTTTGTAGAAACATGTGATCGGCTGATTTGAAAAGTGGCTTTGTCTTGATTCTTTAATTCTGAGACATTCATTTGAAGAATAATTCCTTTCCCCGCACACACAAAAACTAGGAAGACCTGTCTAGAGCTTTGATAGTTGTTAGAGATAAATAAAACATTTAGCATTTTAGAATCACACCAATTTTGGAATGGTATTATTAGAATTAACTGCTTAAAAAGCTCTATGCGTAGGTTGACTAAGGTTATTGGAAATCAAATTTATGGAATTGTTGAAGATATTTAAAATTGAAACTATATACCCGAGGTCTCTACTAGTTGCTTCTATTCTACCTTTATGTGTTTCTCCCCCACAATAGATTGTTTTATAAACATTTCATACATATTCAATCAAAGGAGTAAGAGAAAGATTAATAATCCATGATTCATTTAGAATAAACTTATATCTAGACTAGCTTCGGTCATCCTTGATATTAAGGTAAATCTAATAATCAATGAATTTGTTAATCCATATTGAATTCCTATTTTTGCATTGACTTGAAGACGTAAAATCAGTTTCAGATTTAATATAAGGGCGTATCTTCATTTATATTTCTTTATTGTTCTAAATTAAGCCTAATGTGAGCATTTTATTAGACTTTACAAGATTGCTTAATTATGACCATAAAGATTTCTTAGGATTTAGTATCAAAATTTCACTAAAAATCTACCCACAAATAAATATAACTCTGTATCTAAATTGTTTATTTCTATGATTGAGTTAATCTCTATTAACAAGTCCGTTGTGACTTAGGAGGGAAACAGATTATGACAATTTCCAAAGGAGGCTGCAATAGGGAGCATCCTAATGTCCAAATAATTCTTAAGAAATCATCTAAATACCCAAGTTTGGAAGAAAGGGAAACTTCCTCCAAACAGGGGAAAAGGAGGACTCCTGAATTCAAGAAACCCGGACCCGTTTAAAAGAACAATACTATTGGTATCTGGATGATAAGGGACTCCTTTCCCTAAACTTAAGAAGCTATAATCATATTAAAAACCTAGTTGGGGTAGACTACAGCTAGGGGTAACTAGAAGGAAGGGAGACCACAGGAAGCAATCCCCAATCATCAAGATATAAATACAAGACTGCTGATGACAGAGGAGTCTGAAACATTCCAATATATGTTTGGGGTTGATTGTGGCTGAGAGAATTGGAAGATGATAAGAGATATACTATAGAAAGGTTTTAAGATCTATATACTTACCAATATAGGTATATATGAGTTTATATAAATGTGTAATTATGATTAAATGAGATTTAAACTTTGTAAATATATATCTTACTATCAGTGGAAATAAGAATTCTAGGCTGCGTTAAGGAGGACATTGCTAAGTTACCAGGAGCCTAGAGACTGTCCGATTACATAATAGGCCTACTTTTGTAATTGTTCTAATACCAATTTTTATTAACAACTTTAACCTCACCGAAGCTGAGAAACTAATTATATCTCAAAGAATTCCTAATCAATATGCCAAAAAGACTAAAGATCACATCCTGAGCAGCTAACTCTCTAAAAAGAAAAGATTTTAATCATCAAACCTTAATACAATCATAGTAATTTCAAAACCAAACTCAGCTTTTATTCATCATTCATGGAAAGAGCGTCCATATCTACATTGTAATGTCTTATGGGGAATGGAATGTCAATATTAGTACTAAGATTAGAATCTGATTCCCAAACACCTACTTGATCTTCCAAAATGAAGGAATCAATCCAGTCAATTCCATCTCGAAGTTTTACATGGAGGAAATTGTATAGGAAGTTAAGATTTATTCGCATAGTGGGAACCCAAGCTACAAAGAGTTCAAGGTCGTCTAAATGTAAAACAGGGAAAGCTGGGACTGGCCTGCCACCCACCAACAATAAATCGTAGAATCCTGGTCTGGGAATTGTTAGATCCTCCCTGATATTGGCCATGACTTTATCCAAATCTCCCAAGTAAACATTCTTAAACAATCTTCTACAAAGAATCCCCAAAGGAAGTTTATCTGTTCCAGCTTGGAGAACCGAGGCGATGAAAAGGGCAGGAATGTCTGAATTGACTGTATGCTTCTCTAGATTATTGAGGCATTCTCTACCCAGAATTCTTAGTACATCCCTGACAACAAGATGATGTGAAGAGAGTAAAACGCTTTTTATCCTCTTCCCAGATATTGTAGCAACGAAAGCAATCTGAATACGAGGACCTCTAAGTTTTATTGGCGTAGTCATTTTCTTTCAACCTAAGAAGCCCTCTTGCCTGAATCAAGTAGCATCTGAACTGAATATATGGTGAGAGGCTAGATGAGAAATGAGCCAAGTGAAAGGGAATCGACACCGGTACACCTTCTCCCACTTGGCAGATTAATAATTGGGGGAAAGTGAAGAGGAGCATGACCATGTCAATCGCCTATAAAGTTAAATTAAGTAGAAAAGAAAGCGTTCAATAAGTATTACATAGATCGATAGTCAAATTTGATTACCTTAGACAGCTAGGCCGAGGATAATCAGAATCCATGTCCATATAGATAGTCATACTTTATGTGTGTGTGTGTGTGTGTACACACACACACACAGATATATATACATAGATATATATAAATACACACACACACACACACACACACACACACACATATATATATATATATATATATATATATAAAGTATGTTTTGTTATTATGATTATGAATTAGTATATATATATATATATATATATAGATTAATTTAGCAGTTTGAGGAAAATTATCTATATTTCGCCCAATACTAATGATACTAAATACTATGATATTGGATAACTATTAAAAGAGATGAAAATAGATAGCCTTGGTTCCTATGAGACCAAAGATAAGGTAGCTCATTATGAATTAAAATATATTCGATATATTGTTGATTGGGTTTTTATAAAGAATGAATATATTAATAAACGTTATGTGAATCTAATAGGTCTATATCTACATATTAAATAATTTAATGCTTTTTAAGTTTTGATAAGTCTATATAATGACTTATATATGTGTATGTATGATAATTTATATGAATGTTTATATGTGATAAAATATGCATATATATATATATATATATATCTGCACAACTCTGATACTGTTAATTTTTGGGACACTTACCA
>MU223505.1:68794-80239 GCA_018584345.1 Thuja plicata
CAACAGCTTCACCAATACATAGCTTCTAGAATTGGGAGGGAAAGCCTGAGAATGTTTTCTGCCAAAGCATTGACAAGAGCTTCTAATAATTATTCAAATGAAATGGTATTGGGAAGTGGTGGCTTCGAAACTATATTCAAAGGCATTCTATTGGATGGTACTCTCGTGGCTATAAAAAGGTCCAAACAAGCTTTCAATCTAGAAGATGCCCATGACATTCTTAATGAAGTTACAATTCTCTCAAATAAATCACAAAAATATAGTGAAATTGTTAGGTTGCTGTATCCAAACTAAATTCCCATCATTGGTATCTGAGTTCAGTTCTAATGGAACCCTGTTTGAACATTTACACTCCAAAGAAGGGTATTTACCTTGGGCATCACGTCTTCAGATTGCAATGGAGACGGCACAGGCTTTGGCATATCTGCATTCTGGAGCATCTCAACCCATTTTTCATCGGGATGTAAAATCATCTAATATTATTTTGAATGAGACATTTTCTCCCAAAGTTGCAAACTTCAGAACTTCTCGATCACCTCATCTCTGCTTCCAATGGCACGCATCTCACCATAAATATAATGGGCACAAGGGGTTACTTAGATCCTGAGTATTTCCAAACGTATCAACTCACCGACAAAAGTGATGTGTATAGTTTTGGTGTTGTTCTGGTTGAGCTTATAACACGTCTGGAGCCACTCAGTGCAGAAAGGATTAGCAAGGAGTGGAGCTTATCTAATCTTTTTCTTGCCAGAATAAAAAACAATCACCTCAAGGAAATACTAGATAGCAAGGTATTGGAGGAGGATAACCTGCAACAGATGGAAGATATTGGAAGGATCATGTATGCAAAATGTGGAAGGATAGACAAGGTACGTTAACTATTTAAAGCCAAATTCCACAACCTTTGCAAGCATCCTTCCAGCCTGTGACAAAATTGGAGCTTTCGAACAAGGCATTGATATCCATCAAAGCATAACGGAGGGGGAATTTGCTATCAAATGTTTTATCAAAATGAGGGGTTCAAACCCTAGTACAGAAAATCTGTATAATGGATAACGGCCAATCCACGACTTTGACAAGAGTCAGGAAAACAAAATCAGATTACCTATTCAGTGCCGATGAGCTTCCAAACAGTGTCGATGAGGTTTCGCGCTGCAACCTTGAAAACATTCGCCGTGGTAATAATGAAATGAAATTATTTTTTTAAAAGTTATTCTTGTGGTCGCACTTGCGACGAACACGGGCACAAAATTAAAAAAAATGAAATTTTTCCTTCTATCACGACCAACCAAAACTTTTTTATTTCATGGTCGAAAATTTTGGTGGCAAAACCAGGTCAAATGTATTAGTGCTTAAAGTTTGTTTCATTCCTGACAAGTGTACAAAAACTGTTCTGATCGGCACTTGACTATCTGTCGCTTAGCATTTAACATCCCTGTCTACTCGGCTTGGCAATGTAACTAGGCATACTGAAAAATTGCTCGGCCTTGCATAGTTTTAGCTTGGCCACAGTGATAGCCAACTAAAACTGCCTAATGAAATGACTAAGTGTTGGGCACTAATCATCAACAAAGCTTAGAGATTAACACTTCAAACCCACTAGAAGCTAGAAAGAGTTGATCCTCATCTATAATAAAGAAATTATTTTGAATCAATTGCATTTGATGCAAGATTGGGTTCAAATCCATTTCCATTGAAGAAAATCCAAAACCACCACTATCACTAGTAATATAGGCAGTCATAGAATCGTTACCCACCAAAGCATCCTCATCATTTTCTTCAACAACCAACTCAACCATCTCATTATTTTTGAATAATAATTTTGCATTTTCACCTTTGTCGGCTAAAAAATCATCATTTGTGACTTGCAAGGAAGGAAAAATAATTTCATTTTCACATAGATAGCCATCATTAGAAACTTCCAAACAATGATTCGAGACACTAGAAACATCATGATGATTATATCTTATTTGTTAACAATAGTCCACACCATCTAATTGATTTTTTCCTTTTTGTTCATAAATTTCTAATTCAAAATTTTCATTACCTTTGAAACCATTCTTGAAAACCAATTCATCTTGTTTATTTTAATTACATGAAGGAAGTAATAAACTTATATCATATGATTTAGAGGCTTCATGAAGTTTAAAATGAGGATCATCAATAACTTTCAAACTTCTTGGGCGAAATAATGCGTTGAACTTGCTTAACTCACTCATTCACCCTTCATTTTCAGACTACCCTGGTTGTTTCAAATTTTGTTGCTGCTACAAATTATTTCACTGGTTCATTTTTATCTTCAAAAGTGAATGCTTCAAACTTTGTGGGTGCAATGAGGTACTTTCTCTATCTTCTTTTTATCCACTAGTTGCATCACCCATCAATTGTTTAAAAGTTTCATCTACTGAAGCCAAAGATGTCCATAGATTTCCTAGTTGTATATGAGAGTAATAATCCTCTTCATCACTTGAACTATTATAACTATTTCCATTTTCCTCGTATTGTATATTCTATATTTCAACTTTTCCTTCAACAAGTGAGATTTGATATCTAAAACACATGAATCATTCATTGAAAAATCTTCTTGACATAGAATTGTAAGGTTAGGGCACTTGGTAGTACAAAGTGAAAGGTTTACCCTTTGTTTTACAGACTCCTTCTTTTAAAAAATTGCAACCTAAATATGGTCATTCCATCTAAATAACAATAAATCAACTTCAATTCTAATGGCTTCTTGCTTAACAATTTCAAGATCACATACCTCGCTTTGCTTCAAATAAAATTGGATCTCTAGATGTAGTGATGCAATAAAAATATATAACAAATTTGATTGACTGGGTTGATGGGCATGTGAAATTCTTACAAATGATTGATTGAACTAGTCTATGAAATCCCTCATATTTTCATCTTCTTCCTTTTGTACTATGAAAAATTGGCATAAAAGAGTACCCACGTCAACAATTAGTTTGAATCTTGCAATAAACTTATCTCTTTATATATTCCAATTGTTTATGCATCTATCTTCTAAGTGTTGGAACTAAGCTATAAATACTCCAATGAGGGATTCAAAAAACAAGTGAACAAAAACATCTTCTTTGAAAATCCCAATAATCTTGCAAGTGATTGTGAAGGCTTGAATGCAATTATCTAGGTCTTGTGTTCTTTCTCTAGTAATCTTGGGAAAGTGCTTTCTTGATCTTATAGGTAGTGTTGTATACTAAGGCAAGGATAGAGACCCAAAATGTTCTCCCCTTACTTGGGCTACAATCAAGGCCATGATGGTTAAATAGGAATTCTTCTACCAAAAATATTTTCTATGTAAGCTCTGAAATATAGAGTTGCCAACCTCCATCCTTGGGGAGGCATCTTTAAATTTCTAAGTGAAAAAACACCAGTGCTTTGTTCCCCATCAAACTCACCAAAAACTTGTTAGTAAACATATTTTGTCTTTTGCAAAATTTAATTGATTTTCAACTTCTTCACCCAAGAAGAAAATACAAATACTACCAATAATTGGAGAGACCATCATTACATTGGTGATCTTCCTATGTGTTTGAAAGGGGCATCTCCCACATATGATGTAATCTAACTTTTAGGGATATGCTTTTCACCATAAAGTAGGAAAGACAAACTAACATTCACACATAGCCATGTTATGAATGCAACAAAGATAGATTGATGGAAAAAAACCCACCAACATCTCAATGCACATATTGATACACCAATGGATGGATGAAAAACCTTTGATTATGAAATTTACTAATTCCTAGAAAGATAAAATCGCTACTCAAGTGAATATACTGCTCACAAAGAAATACAACATCCAAAAATACCTATTAAAGCTCATAGACTTAAAATAAATATATGAGTAACACATTCTATTGTGTATGCACAAAGACAAATTAATACTTAAAGGAAGCAACAAAATTTATTGACCATGCTACGATCGATTCTCACTCTTGCATCAAAGTACAATGGGGATCCGAAAAAATAAGACCCCTTTATAGTCTCTTGAATACATACTTATAGTATCCAATTATGTAACTGCCAATGTTACATAGATAATTCTTTTAAAAGAATTAATTTTAAAATAAGCTTTTACATTTAACATAAAAACATCCTTTTTTTTTAAAACACAGGGAACTTTTAAAATATAAAGTCTAGCATTAATTATCAATCTACCTCTATGAAAACCATTAATGCATCCCATAATTTTATAGCAACGTCGGCAATTTGAAGCATTTTGCTAAAATAATTTACCACAGGAACAAGTTCACAAACTTTCTTCAGTTACCACTTTTTGCTTTCTTCTTTCTTCACTTCTCTTTGCTTTTTCTTCTTTGTTGGTGTTTTGTTTGGTTCTGCTAACTACTCAACTCTCTGACATATTAATCTTTTTGCCTCTCTCAAGTTTCATCTCATTTTCTGTTGCATTTGGAAGGCACACTTTATGTACTTTTGCTAACTTTGTTAGCAATTTAAGTACTTTTTACTAACTTTGTTAGCAATTTGTGTACGTTTGCTAACTTTGTTGGCAATTTGTGCACTTTTGCTAACTTTGTTAGTAATGTGTGTACTTTTTCTACCTTTGTTGGAACTTTATGTACTTTTGCTAACTTTGTTGACCATTTGTGTACTTTGGCTAACTTTGTCGACAATTCATGTACTTTTACTAACTTTGTTGGCAACTTCTATACTTTTACTAATTTTGTCAGCAATTTGCATACTTTTGCTAACTTTATCAACAATTCATGTAATTTTTCTAACTTCATCAACACAACTTGTGTATTTTTTCTAACTTTGTCAAAAACTTATGTACTTTTGCTAACTTTGTTGGCAACTTGTGTACTTTTGCTAACCTTGTCAACACTTTGAGTACTTTTGCTATATTTATTGGCACTTTGTGTACTTTTCTAACTTTGTTGGCAATTTGGGTACTTTTGCTAACTTTGTCAGTAATGTACATGTACTTTTTCTAACTTTGTTGGTAATTTATGTACTTTTGTTAAGTTTTTTGTACTTCTGCTAACTTTGTCAAGAGTTTGACAAGAAACTTTAAAATGTTAAGAGTACATAGTTTTCCTCACTTATTAATTATATCATGTTGATATTAATTATTAAGTTAGTTGTACTCTATTTTTCACTTAAGCTTTCTCTTAGGTTAGCCTTTTTCCTTTTTTTAGGGTTTCATTCACCTTTAAGGTCGAATGCTTGTATTTGTTTTTGCATACTCTCTGAATAGATTTTGAGCTCTCACATTTTGAGCATAGAAGGGTTTATGCTTTTTCTGTCCTTTGCTTCATTCTTTGTAACAGGTACTTTGCATGCAGATTGGTCTTGGAAGTCAAAGCTATATTTATTAGTTTCTACATGGTATCAGAGTCATTCTGCTGCTGCTTGTTCAAGTTCCTTTGAAGCTGTGGATCAAACATCTTTTCTTCTACGTTTTTATGTTATTTTTATTGGATATGGGGAGTCTTTTTTTGGTGCACTTTGGGCAAAAACCAACCTCATAGTTGCATATGAAAGGCCCAAAAACCCTAGAATACATATAAAACATGACCTACTTGGCCTCCGGAGCATTTGGAAGAAATTTTTTGCCCTACTAGGGCCGTACGGGCACGTAAATTTAAAAAAAACTCAAATTGTTTAAAAAAATAACAAAAAGGGTTTAAAATCAATGCCTCTAGCATTTGTGCACGTGCACCACCGGCGCTCAGCCCGCGCGCTGCCCCCGGCCCGCGCGCAACCCGTCTGCCACTGGCCCCCGCCACCACCGCCGCCCAGCCCGACCGCCACCACCGCCCAGCCCGGCCACCACCGCCGCCCAGCCTGACCGCCACCTCCGCCGGCACCACCACCAACCGGCCACCTCCACCCGTCGGATGTCCCGTGATGGCCATACGACCGTCAAAATTATTGTCGGGACTGTGTTTTTCCAGTGACCTTGCATTTTGGGGGTACCTGTGCCTTTTTGGCTCTACAAGGCTCATACGGACTTAGATTTTCAACTTCTATATATCGTCAAAAAGCTCTTTCTGAGCCCATCGCTCTCATCTAGGTCTCATTTCCTAATTTTTCCATTTTCTTTCTAGATTTTATAGTCAAAGACACACCTTCTTTTGTGCCCCTGCTCTGCTTCTAGAACTCAGGTTTTTTTCTCGTTTCTTATGATTTCATAGTAATTTGTGGTGTATGGGGGATATTATTATACATTGTGGGGGGGTGAATTTTACCTTCTATAATTTCCTTTAGAAAGACCCTTCCACTTCTGTCTTATTCTTCTCTCAATGTCGGACCCCTCTGTGGCCCGACTGACACCACATAACTACCACACATGGAAGCCACAAATGACCAGACTCCTCATGTCACGAGGTTTATGGTCCTACATGGATGCAGCTCAGCCAGTCCTACCGAGGCCTTATGAGGCTCTTATGCACAGAAATAGGATGGATGAGGTAATGGGCCTCATTGCCATGAACATTTCAGATGGGTTGTTGTTCCACCTGGATGGTCTGACCACACCCAGGGATATGTGGGATGAGTTTTCCACCTTGTTTGGCATAATGAATCAGTTTAGGGTTCTCCAGATAGATGCAGAGTTCACCTCCTTGGCACCTGAATCATTCACTAGCATTGAGGACTTCCTAATGAAGTTCAAATCTCTCCGATCTATTTTACAGGTTGCTGGAAAGACAAAGTCAGATGATGAGTGTGTCTTTCTGATACTCTCAAAACTTCATGGCCCTTATCAGATTTTCACTTCTACCTTCTACTCCACTATGGATGCACTGGGTGCACATCATGTTATGCCCTCTTTTGAGACCTTCTGTGACAGGTTAACTTGTGAGCAGTCCAAGCTCAGTCAGATGGATTCTCTTATAGGTTCACAGTCACAGGCATTACTTGTCAAGTCATCTCAGGATACACAGAAGCTGAAGCCAAAGCAGATATCTGATTCCTCTTCTTAGCACTCTACTGGCCCACCATCTTCTTCTAAGAAGGAGAAATAAAAGACTCAGAACCCTACTTGTTCCTATTGTCAGAAGGGGCCCCATGATGAGTCATAGTATTTTCAGAAGAGATTTGATGACTATGAGAAATAGATTGCAGATTTTCAAGCTCTCCTTCAGAAGAGCACTATTTCCTCTCCATCCTCTTTCACCTCACAGGGGTCTGCTTTTTAGTCTTCTGCCTCATCTTTGACATCTGGACAGGATTTTGGACAGGGTCATGCATTACGGGCTTCCATTGCATCCCCTTCACAGGTCCCTTGGATACTTGATTCAGGTGCTTCACACCATATGGCATCTTCTCTGGAGATCTTCTCTTCTATTGAGGCTTCTCCTATTCCCCACATTCTTATGGGGAATAACATTGTTATGCCAGTCTGCGGGAAAGGTTCTGTACACATTCAGGATGGCACATTCAATGATGTATTATATGTTCCATCTCTGTCTGCAAACCTTCTCTCGATTTATCAGATTACACACAGTGGATCAGGGAAGACAATTGAGTTCACACCAGATTCAGTCTTCATTCGGGATAGTCTGACAGGTGGCATTGTTTCTACAGGGACAATTGATCATTCCACCCATCTCTACACCTTCACACATATTGGTCCACCATCTCCATTATCGGAGCTCAGCTCTCCTCTTCCGCGAGAGCATCATGTGGTGCAGTCAGGTCACTTGAACCTCTGTGTTGTTCCTGAGACCACTGCTGTGATAGCCACACCACATCTTGTTGAGGTTCTTTCTCTTCAACATGACTCTTCTTTAGCACTGCCAGACCCTCTAGCTCTATTCATCGAGCCACCAGGTGCAGTTGTTGAGGATTCTACAGAGGACACTCATCTCCTCTCTCATGCTAGTGTCAGCACACCTATCATACCACTTGCATTGGGGATTCCATTTCAGGATCCTCGTGTCTTCTCATTTGAGCATCAGATCGGCCTTCCAGTGACACCTCATCCTTCGAGGTCACCTCTTTAGTGCTCACTTCCTTTCACTCCTTTGTATTGGAGTCATGGTGGTTTGTTCATTGATCCAGGGGTTCTTTCATTTTGGGGGGCTTTGGAGCCTTGACCCTCTCTCACGGGGGGGTTAGAAGCATGCATTGTACTCATGGCTTTGAGAGAGTCTCTTGAAGTCATTCCTTGTCTTTTTCTTGCTTTTTATATCTCTTTTTGGAGAGGAGTTTTTCCCACTGGGTTTTCTCCTTTGTCTCCGGTTTATAGAGATTTCCTTGTTTGGGTACCTAATCAGGCCTTGTTGCCAGGACCCTCTTTTCTTGCTTTCATAGTTGTGCTAGGTTAGCTTACCTCCTGAGCTTCGCTTAAGGGGGGGTGTTAGAGTACATAGTTTTCCTCACTTATTAATTATATCATGTTGATATTAATTATTAAGTTAGTCGTACTCTATTTTTCACTTAAGCTTTCTCTTAGGTTAGCCTTTTCCTTTTTTTAGGGTTTCATTCACCTTTAAGGTCGAATGCTTGTATTTGTTTTTGCATACTGTCTTTATAGATTTTGAGCTCTCACATTTTGAGCATAGAAGGGTTTCTGCTTTTTCTATCCTTTGCTTCGTTCTTTGTAACAGGTACTTTGCATGCAGACTAGTCTTGGAAGTTGAAGCTGTATTTATCAGTTTCTACATAAAAGGTGCCAACAAACTTAGAAAATGACCAAGTATAGAATTTTTTTAGAAAATGAAAGACTTAAAGGGAATTTGTAAGTACTAAAGACATTCAAGTGATCTAAAACATCATTTTTGTCAAATAAAGAAAAATTGTAGGATCATGACAAAAATAGAGTGACATGTATGAATTTGATATTACCTTTGTTAGTTAATTGTCCCATAGACTGATTATGAAAGCCCTTAAGATAGACTTTATGTAAGTTCAAGCCCACACAAGGCCAAAGGGCTTTGTAAAATTCACAAGGAAACCATTCCACCCAAGAGCCTTATCTTCGACCATGGAATTGACAACTTCCTTAAGATCTTCAAGAGAGAAGTTCCTTACAAAAGGCATATTGGGATTTAGAAAGCTGAGATGGGACAACCATGAGGCAAGCTTGAAGAGCTTTATTTTTCTTTGAAGAAGCCTCATGAGCTATAAAAACTTTCTCATAGTGGTAGACAAACACTTGGAGAATGTTTGATGGCTCAAAGAGCATCATTCGACCTTACTTAATTCTTTTAATACTTGGTGAGGAATAGTGAGAACAAAGCGCAAAAATGGACTCTTTAGAACATTGATCACCCACCTTCAGCTAATGAAGTCTAAAATTAATCTAGGATCCTCTAGCAATATGGCTATCACTATCTAATTTTGGTGGTAGAGATGAGAAACCCTATATTTAAAGCTAGTAGAGAAGGGATTAGTGACAAGGGCTTCTATGGAATGGCAGAGATCCAAGGTGGTTACCTCATAGGACTACCAACAATGCATGACCAATTGTTGACCGTAGATGTAGAGGAAATAACTAGATAACACAATTCCACTAGGTGATCCACTTCAATTATCGAGTATGATGACACTCAGGGTTCCAGCCTCGTTGAATGTGGGCCATCATGGGAGGATGACTCATAAATGAGGTGCTTAAGAAGAATTAGTTTTTGGGTGGCCGTAATTGGCCAACTTGCTAATTAATGTTCAACTTAGCAGGAAAGTGTTTTGATAAGATGAGCTTGGGGAGAGGCATCACCAAAAGATCTTGATAGGAAGAAAAAGAGAAAAAAGATTATGATTTAATCATGGTACAAGCAAGCCGTTTAAACACTTTTTCATTCCCTATGGAAAATTACTTGTCATATGTTAAACAACTCAAGAATAAGGGCAGTTAGCATTGGGTTCATAAAATCCCAATTCATTGTGCATATAAAACCACATCTCATGTTTTCAACTATCCATTGAAAGGCTTTTAATCCTTCTTTATTAGAAGCCACCTCAACCATCTTAAAATCATTGCACAAAACCCAAGTGGTAGGAGGCATTGAATCCAAAATCTACCACCAGAGAGAAAAACTCTCAACAACGTCACAAGAAACATAAAAATTATTGATCCCAAAGGAATGTTTGTCGACTGACATGAGGATCCACACAATTTGCTGAGTAGGATTAGGCCCATGATCAATCACAAAATATTTCCATTATAACACAAGAAGGGCAACGACCCCTCCATGACCTACCTCATGATTGAAGGAAGATTTAAGGCCAACTATCCAAATATACAACATGTAATAGAAAGCATGAAAGAAGTTATCTTAATTTCTTAAAGACATAACACATTAATGCATATTTTTGCCAAGTATCCTGCAAGAATACTTCCTAGCAAGGTAAATGAGATCCCAGACATTATATGACACAAAATTCATGATTCAAAATATTACATACCATCCTCATCCTCAAGAGAGGATAAATGAATTTGCAAGAAGTTTGATTCTTTTTGAAAAATAATAAATCTATTCCTTCATTTTTTTGGAGCATTGTCGCCATCCTATACATGCCCAAAATGACTACAACGGAAACACAAACTATGTGGTTGAGTTGAAAGCACCAGAGCTTACTAAAGTGTTTGCACAAAAGAAAGACTAACTAAAACCTCAGTGACCATGAGAGTGGAAACCTCTAATGCAAAGAGGTAGGTTAGATTGGGGTTATTTCATAAAGAAATTATTCTTGGTTTCTTCAATGGTGTTCCTTACCCAAGTGACCCCAAGTGCCAATATGCCACTAACCTATCACTTTGACTTATCCCAACTCCCTTACTATTATATGGATTCAATATGGCTTAAAATATTACTCCAGCAATGTTCAATTGGTTCTTGAAGTCCTACTCCAAGATCTTACCCTTAATCCACACTCTAGGCTCTCTATCCTTGTAGCCTTAACCAGCGAGTTTTTCCCAAATAACTCTTAGTTTTCCCAAAATGATTCCAAAATAAATTACATATTCAGATACCCATTATCCTTATACAAAAAATATAAAAATATTTGGTATTGGTACTTTGGACCAACTATCCCAAAAATTGACTGTTCACTGTCTACAAGAGGGCTAATTTGGGTGCATTTACAAATGAAGTGCCATTTATATCTGCTTCTCTGACATTCCACTTTACACAGAGTCTAGAAATGGTCCAAAACTAAGGATTATCAAATTGGTTTGGAAATAGCACATTTCCCTATGGGGTTTCTATCACACCCTCACCAAATTGCTCCAAAAACTAGGGCCTTCTAGTTTTCACCCTTCCACTCACTTTCAGAACCTCTCCTTTAGGATTCACCATGTATTGGAAATTTAATTTTTCTTTCTAAAACAAAAACATGCCCTCCTTAAGTCGGATCTCTTGCTGCTACACTCTAGCAAGCAATTTCATGAGGTTTTCTTCACTATTCTTGATGATCACCATATCAAATCCACTTCTCCTGCATCCAAATAGT
>MU223505.1:80769-94778 GCA_018584345.1 Thuja plicata
ATCCCATTTGGCACTATTGGCCACCCTTACATTGTTTTGGTCCTAAGTCCTTTGCCAGGACTTCCAGGACTTATAATATTTAAATTAAATTGTTTATTACATATTGCCATTATTGGCCTCAATATATGCCAATTTACTTTTAGGAATTATTTAGATCCACTACCTCCATTTGGTTCCAAGGTGGACTTAGGTGTTTGGAGAGGTGCTCCTGCACCAACCTCCTTCCCCTTCTTGAGAGGGTTTGAAACTGACAAAGTAGGTTGTGGCTATGGGGTAGTTGATTCATGGGGTTTGTTTGTCGCAGTAGAGGACATGGTGACCTTCCTCTTGCAAGTTATCATAGTCCATTTTTTTGAATTTGAGGCCTCTGGAAACATATCACAGGCCTAAAATGTTGGAGGAGGTTTAACCCTTGGAAAAGACAAAGGGCAATCCTTAATGTTGTGCTAAGAAGATTGATAATGAAAACAAGCATTAATAAAATTTAAATAGAACACAAGTTGAATGAAAATACCTCTTATTGGAATATCAATAATCTCGTTGAGGTCACTAGACAAATCAACTTCAACATAGTCCTGTTCTAGGGTCAAACACAATACAACTGGTCAAGCTCAACATAAACAACCTTACCAAGAGAATGAGCAATAACATGGAAAAAAGGCCAACACGACGAAGATAAATCTAGAAACTCTATCTAAACAGGAACATAGAGTTCTTTTTATCATTACAAACAAAAAACTCAAGACCAAGGTTGGAAAACAAGCAAAGAGGATCTACATACTTGGGCCCATTTAAAAAAATGGTCTGGACATGAATAACCTCAACAAAATTAAAATTAAAATTTTTTTTGTTAGGTTTTGGATGCAATATAGATGGATCCCATGAGGGGCCCATTAGAGTATATTCATTATCAAAATTCTCAACTGGTAAAATCATATTCACAAGTTTATCAGAAGGCATACGTCATGAAAAACCTTGTAGACAAATTTTTAGGATGCTTGTTTAGAGGAGCCATTATCACCAGATACTAGAGCTTCAACGTCAATAATAATTGTCGGGTCGATGCTTATTGAGGCCGTTACAAACTAGAATAATTAATATAGTATAATTCCAGACACAGTAAAAAACATACAACCATATATCAAAATATTTATCAATTACATGAATTCCAAACATACATAAACATATAGATTAGATTTCCTTCTCTATTCTAAATCTATATTACTTATCGCTACAAAATTGTAATGTCGTAAATTAACACCTCGGTGTAATTTTCCATTTCATAATGTCCCTACCTTAACTTAAGATACAAACATTTGGCGTCACCTTTCACACCCATCTATTATGCCTTGACACCACCCATTTTGAATTTCGGCCACAAAACTTGGACAACACGGGATGCGTGCGCGTCGTAGAGACGTTCGTGCAATACACACTTGTCTGTGAATTTGCAGATGTGCAATATTTTGTTTGGAGCATTAAAAACTATCGCCGTACATATGTAACACTTGAATCCACCACCCACCGAGGGTGAATTTTGAATTCCTTTATTATAATCTCATTTTTAGCCTTAATTTGGTCTTTCGGACAATCTAGGCATTCTTCTCACTCGATATTCACAAGATTTTCATTTTTCACTCTTGGAGGCTCTCATTTTCATCTCAAGCTTGGCTCTCATCGACCATCCTTGCCTTCATCTTGTGGAGATCGCCTTCGTTGTGGTGAAGGGGAGTTGCCTACTCTTCTATATTATGTCTTTGACAACATATTGTATCTTTTATCTACTTCTATTTGTATTATCGTTTATTTATTTTCTCCATACAATTATCTATCACTATTTTCATCATGTCTAATCGACTGTTACGGAAGTGGAAACACCAAAGTTGAGATCTGATTGAGGTAGCTCTCCAAACAACCACCCCAACATTGTCTTCTCTTTCATGTGTGCAGGTTTGTCAAGATACGAGCGAGGAGTGTCAAATTTATCAACCTTCAATTCCGATGTAATCCCTTTCCATTTCCTTGTGTTTTTATGGCTTAATCACACTTTATCTGCATTTTTTATTTATGTTTAGATTACTGGTACTAGTTTATTTTCTTTTATTTTGTCCTTTTATGCTTTTCTCAAATTATGTTCCAAATTTGTAGTATGTCTGTACTAGACAAACACATGTTGCATGCTCGTGTCTCACTTGTGTTGTCATCCTTGACTTGCGTTGGTGTCCGAGACAACAAGCTTGCAGATTCAGGTGTTTGGTCTTCGTGATTAGCTCTTTCGTTTCCAATAGTCTAAATATTTACATCTATTATACTCTCTTAGTTATTTACATTTTTCTACATCTAGCATTCTAATTGTTTGATATTATTTGAATCCATTTGCATTTAGTGTTGTGATGTGTAAATGTTGTACCTGCAATAAATGTTGCACACAACCACTCAATAACTCATTATATCAATTGGCTAGTAAGATCAAATCCATTGAAAACATAGAAAACAAAATGAAATCGAATTATTGCTTCCTAATCATGAATATTGTAATCTAATTGTTAGTGCTCTCAGAATTAGCATATTAGATCATTGAATGGACAATCATGAAATGGAATATTCAATCAAGAATGCCTAAAATGCATCAAAACATGTTCAATTATGCTCCATTTTGATCAAATGCGTGAAATTGAACTAGATTAGATTGATAAAATGAACTAGATTATTGCTAGAATAAAATTGCCATTAGTTCTATGCTAAAATTCACTATGCACCTATATGAAATGAGCTAGAAAGGCTACATTATATAGATTTTTCCTTGGAGGGAAAAGCTTCAAATTCAATTCAAATTTGACGGTTGAGATGCATCCATGAGGGATGGCTAAGATGGAAGCTTGGTTGATCCATGTGATTACCTCTTATTGGTTAGAGGTTTGACTTTTGAGACAATGTTGAGGGAATATTAATGTTTTGAATTAATTAATTCCTTTTAATTAATTTCTTTAGCCATGTATTTTTGCTTTTGATATGATTTAATGACCAAGATTAATTAAAGAATTAATGCCTCTTGGTAAGTGATCTTGGATTCTCAATTTTTGATGAATTATATATTTAAATCGACCTAGTTTAACTATATAATTGTGATTAGCTTTGAATTGACACTCTTGGTTAGGACCTGGGGGACTTGATTTCAGATTAGGGCTTTTGAGTTTATCAAACCATTTTTAGGTGATTAAATTTACCCCTCTTTGAATTGATGTGTGCTCAACGCCTTGATTCAAAGAACATCTTGTGTTGACTAGTGATAGAATAGCTGGATATGAAGCAATGCAACTACTCTTGATTAGAAATTGATTCTGAACTTGACTGAATGGAAAGCGATTGAAGCTGCTGGAGATTCTTGATTGCTCGATGAAACCAAAGTGATGACTAGGGAATCAATTTGATGTGATATGATGAAATTGATGTCCTGACTTATTTTGATGTCAGATGATAGATTAAGATCAGAATAACCAATTTGATGTGAAGCAATGAAACTGATTACCTGCCTAATTGTTGAGGATAATAACATCTAATCAATTTGATGTGAAGCGATGAAATTGGTTACTGTTATAGAGAGGTATGAAATCTTGATCCGATACTCAGTTTGATGTGATGCAATGAAACTAATATCTTTCAAGACCTAATTCAGAAATATTGACCATACAACTAGTTTGATGTGATGCGATGAAACTGATTTCTAGAAAAGATTTGAACAAATGATCAATTTGATGTCAAGCGTTGAAACTAATCATTGTTGAGAATTTGATTGAGATAAATAACTTGATATAGGTCCTGACGAAGTCACTTATCTCCTGATGTTCCAATGAAGAGACTACCAATTTGATGTGGTGCATTGAAATTAATATCTCCACTGATGTTTACAACTTGAATTTTGATAAGAGCGAGCAATTTGATGTGAAGCGTTGAAATCACTCATTCCAATATTTAATGATCTGTTGATTTAGGATTGTCGACTTAATATGATGTTTGATGAAGATTCCCCCAATTGTTGGAAATTTCAGTTGCTTGATAACTTGATCGATTGCAGAGCTAAGTTAGAATTTGATAATGCCCCAGTTATTGAAAAGATTTGGTAACATGATCACTTGATTAGAATGATTGATTATGCCCAGGCCTTGGAATCAAAATGCACATGAGATTTGCTTGATTTCTAGGTTAAAACATTCGGATGAGAATGATAAGCTTGGAATGGAGATTTTGATTCCAATAGAAATGATAGTGGTGAGAACCATGAAGAAACTGCTTCTCATTTGGTCAAAATTAAACTCCGTAGGACGAAGAAAGAGCCAAAAAGGTGCAATTAATGAGCAATAGTTTGGGTTAAAGTTTGAAATTAATTACCCCAAAAATGAGATTAAATAGGGTAAAATTTCAAAAATTATTATTCATTTTTACTATTCATAGTGAGATAATTGCAGAGCTCAAAGAGAAAATGACGATCCTCATGCATAATCCTTGGTTCGAGGTCATCTGGCGACACCAGCGACCTGTCCACTACCCTCCAATAGTATGTTGTTGAAATCCTCCCGTCAATTTTGTCATTAATTGACGTTTATAATTTGATTTTGCAAATTTATTGCATTTGTAGTAGAAAAGTCATTTACAGTTAATGAGGTGTCACTTTTGGGGTGTTTCGTCACCTCTGATTATTTAAATGTCATCTCATGTTTGTCATTGATAATTTTTGGTAAATAGTAATTTCCGGTCAGTCAAAGGTCATTTCCCATCAGAGAACCATCGTCTCTCGGAAGAATAGTCGTTTGCGGGGAATAAAAGATCATTTCCTGTGAGAAAAGTCATTTTCGGTAGAAATGTCACTTGCAGTCCCTGAAATGTCATTTTTGGGGCAGTGAGCTTGAAACTTAGTTTGTAAGACTTAAAAATTGCAAAGTCCAAATGCTTTTGTCAGCGTGAACTTGTTAGAATAGTTATATGTTAAATGTGTCCTATTTTTACTTTCCTGTTTGCCCCAAATATGATTTTACCATGTGTTTACCTTTGTAGGCTGATAGAGGCACTTTATTGACACGAGGACCTTTTCCTTGAGTATTATCCATGATTCGATTGCTATCAGCCGAGGACCGTAGAGATATTTCCCACTACGGGCTAGGGTTTCTATTAGAGATCCCCGAGTATAGGGTCAACTGATGGTTGTTGACAGCTTTGATAGAGTAATGGCATTCTGAGCATAATACCTTTCACCTGTCCACTGGAGAGATCACTGTTACTCCAGAGGATGCATGGATGATTCTCTACATACCGGTCATGGGAGAGTTACCATACTATGATTTGACCAGACAAACCTGTATTGATGCTGCCATCCGAGTATTTCAGGACCCACTGATTGTAGAGTGCCACATCGCTTATTCAAATTAGGGTTATCTATTGACAAAGAACTCTCTATGTCTCACCTCTCTATAGTGGAGTAGTGGAGATGGGTGGAAGGATTGAATAAGAATAAAAAATCTTAGATCTATAATTAATCACCCCGCCCATAAAATTTGAGGGGTTTCGATAGTAGGGGTGATGGAATAAAAGCAATGGCATAAATGTTGGGCTCAGGTGCTGACTCTGAAAACTGCTACCCATTCAGTCAAGTGTGATCCGAGTTGGGAGTGGATAGAGACAGGGTCTTGCACTTTTGGGAGTGCTAACAGGGTTGATCGATGACTTCCTTGTACCTGATAGGGGTTCCTAGGGTTTTTCAGTTGGATGAGACTGATTACTGGAGGATTTACTACAAAGTCCTTGACGCTTGGCCTGGGGTACCTGTCTCCTGGCTCATTTATGCTATGATTTACATCAGGTGGTTTATCGACATGATATATATATATGTCTATTGGCCTTATATTGTTGCAGATCTGGGCCTGGGAGCACATCCTAGTGACATGACCAGTAGTAGCATGATCTCGTTAGAGAGATGCCCCATACATTTACATGTATGATGAAGATATGGTGCAACCCCGCCTAGGAAATCTGGAGTATTGGAGGCGAGCTATTGATGATATGAATGTCATGATCTGGCGACCATATTTAGACTGTGAGGAGTGGCAGAGCGACATGCGAGAGATGTCATTTGTTTGCACTGAGCGTTATCTGATTGGACACACTCCATATATCGTTGAGAGATTTATGGTGACACATGTCTTGCGACAGTATGGTATGTCATAGTCAATGCCCTAGGGTATGGAAACATATGCTAGAACATGAGATGAGGAGGCATAGTGGGGCCCAAGACTGAGATATGATACCACACTCATTGAGCATCAATGATTAGTACCTGTTCGGTGGGAGCTTGCTCTTGATTTTATAGATGCAGGGATGACTGCAAAATTTTTAGCATATTTTGCGCAACATCCTTTTCCATGGTTGACCTCTCCTGAGGAGACAATTCCTGTGATGGTAGATGACGGGGATGATGATGATGATGATGATGATGACGATGACAGAGGTGGTGGAGCTGTTAGGGCTACTTCTCGCAGACGCTCTAGTAGTAGTGATGAGAGTAGTAGTAGAGGTCATGGTGGTCAGCCTAGACAGGTCAAAGTATAGATCAGATGTCCTACACAACCAACGACTACTCAGGTACCCTCTTCTGTACATGTTCCTTTTGCATCACAAGTTCCTTCTTCAGCACAGGTTCCTTCTTCATCACAAGTTCCTCTTGTGGTTACTTCTATTCAGACTCCAAGCATAGCACAGATGCCAGTGATATCATGGGGATTATCTTCAGGTCAAATGCCACCCTCATCACAAATGCCTTCTGGTACTCATGTTACTACATCCGCATAGGTGCCTCCACAGGTGAGAGTGATGAGGACCACTAGCACAAGGATTTGTCTGGGGATTCATATTGGATCACAGACAGGTACCCCACCTCAGCAGAGAGAAAGGCATACATGTCCCACAGGTGTACATGTACCCAGTCCTAGGCTAACATGTATACTAGCACATGGCACATGTGATGCAACACTGATTTCATGGCTCCGTAGAGAGAGAGGTCAGCTACAGACCCGGATAGATGTGTTACAGGCTCAGTTGGCAGACAAAGACAAATCATTAGACATAGCCCAGAGAGATGCCACCTTGCAACGTAGTAGGGCTTCATATTATCAGGCTACACATTTCTCGGCAATACTAGATCTTGATGCTAGAGTTACACCATTTTCACGAGCATCAGAATAGTCAAAGGGTGCCGGACCTAGCAGATCCAATGTTCCCCCATGAGGACCACCAGGGGATGATACATATAGTCAGTCATGAGTGATTTTGAGCCTTTATCTATATTTTTGATGATGATGCATTGATGTGTAAATATTGTACCTACAATAAATGTTGCACACAACCACTCAATAACCCATTATATCAATTGGTTAAAATATCAAATCCATTGAAAACATAGATAATCAAATGAAATCGAATTATTGCTTCCTAATCATGAAGATAGTAATCTAATTGTTAGTGCTCTCATAATTAGCATATTAAAGCATTGAATAGACAATCATGGAATGAAAGATTCAATCAAGAATGCCTAAAATGCATAAAAACATGTTCAACTATGCTCCATTTTGATCAAATGCATGAAATTGAACTTGATTAGATTGATAAAATGAACTAGATTATTGCTAGAATAAAATTGTCATTAGTTCTATGGTAAAATTCACTATGCACCTATATGAAATGAGCTAGAAAGGCTACATTATATAGATTTTTCCTTGGAGGGAAAAGTCTTCAAATTCAAATTTGAATTTGACGGTTGAGATGCATCCATGAGGGATGACTAAAGATGGAAGCTTGGTTGATCCATGTGATTACCTCTTGTTGGTTAGAGGTTTGACTTTTGAGGCAATGTTGAAGGAATATTAATGTTTTGAATTAATTAATTCATTTTAATTAATTTCTTTAGCCATGTATTTTTGCTTTTGATTTGATTTAATGACCAAGATTAATTGAAGAATTAATGCCTCTTGGTGAGTGATCTTGGATTCTGGATTTTTGATGAATTACATGTATTTAAACCGATCTAGTTTAATTATATAATTGTGATTAGCTTTGAATTGACAGTCTTGGTTGGGACCTAGGAGACTTGATTTCAGATTAGGGCTTCTGAGTTTATCAGACCATTTTCAGGTGATTAAAAGTGTCTTAGTTTACTAAAACCTCTTCATCATACTTAGTGTCTTGATCCCCTAGCTCACTAGAGTGCTAGTAGAAGTGAGGTGGCGCAAGGAGAGGTTCATCCTTCGGGACTTTAACTAATCTTAAGATCAGTGAAATTTTTCCTTGTCCACAAAAACTATCTAGACGATGTTCAATATCCATAATTATAGAAATCTCAAATTTATAAAATATCTTGTATAAATTAAAATTGATAGGACCATTACACCACCTTTCACTACAAAAACTAAATCATATATAAACTAATTACGTACCTCTAGCATAAAGCCCACATTACTTATCGCAAATCATCTAATTGATCTTCAATCCCCAAACATATTAATTTCCATTAAGGCCTTCTTTAATAACCCCACAAGCACCAAACATATTAATTTGCATTTAGTGTCTTAGTTTACTAAAACCTCTTCACCATACTTAGTGTCTTGATCCCCTAGCTCACTAGAGTGGTAGTAGAAGTTAGGTGGCGCAAGGAGAGATTCATCCTTCAGAACTTTAATCAATCTTAGGGTCGGTAAACTTTTTCCTTGTCCACAAAAACTATCTAGATGATGTTCCATAATTATAGAACTCTCAAATTTATAAAATATCTTGTATAAATTAAAACTGGTAGGACCATTACACCCCCTTTCACTACAAAAACTAAATCATATATAAACTAATTACATACCTCTACTATAAAACCCACATTAATAATCACAAATCATCTAATTAATCTTCAATCCCCAAACATATTAATTTCCGTTAAGGCCTTCTTTTATAACCCTACAAGCACTCAAAAAAGGAACGACACTGACTAAGCTCTAAACAGAATGCACTAAAGACAAAAAAAAAAAAAAAAAGTAGAACTTTTTTTTCCTCAAATTCATGAAATCACAGTAAGTTTTTGCCAATTTTTTTGTGGTTTTTGACCACAAAATATATAGATCATGAAGAACAAATGCTGAAAATTTTGCAAAAATCCATGGTGTTTTCGGATTTTTCAAATTTGGTCAATGGTGCATTCTCTGTAGAGCTTAGCCGCGTCCAAAAGAAACTATCGTGATAATGTAAGGAAATTTCCAAATTACGTCCTTTTTTAACTTTTCTATTTTTAAGATATATATATATATATATCTCGAAAGTCTTTTCTATACATACTCCAATTCTTTTAAGTAGATTTTGCGCGTGCATATATTCCCCACCAAACGCGGATCTCAATCTACAACTAAAATTTATTCAATTTCTAACCTCCACGACTATATTTCCGCATATATTCCAAAAGTGCACGAAATTGCGGATCTCAATCCTCAACAAAATCTAATTTAATTTCCGACCTTCACGACCCTACATATATTTCCGAATGTGTTGACGAAATCGAATTTCTCTGAGAACAGATAGTGGAGTTTGGAAACCCCAATTGTTCGCCGCGTGGTCGCGGACTTGAGTCTCCCTTCAGGCTGCAGCTCTGGATTTTAGGGGACAATGGGCATATTTGCCAATAAGCCCAGATTTACTGTGATAGACAAAAATCCTTCCCCTACAAAGACGGTCTCGAATTTCGGCTTGCTGGATTATTTAGAAATGACCACCATCACTGGTGCTTCTGTACCGGTTGGGTACCTTGCAGGCAATTTTTCTTTCCCTTAAAAAATGTTTCTATTTCCTTTTTGCAGACGATTATTCCTTTACTATTGTTTTGAATTGAATCTTTTATCTGTTCCCTGCATTCCTTTGTGGATTCCTGCGCTGGGATTTCATTTTTAACATAACTGGTGATGAATTGCAGTTTTGGAAAAAAATGAAAATAAAAATTCTGTTGGGTCTTTTTGCACGGGAAACTCATTGTTGGCGGTGGTTTTTGTTTTCTCTTATGAATGATTGAGTTAATCTGTGTTTTTCTTCTCTTGTAAATTCTTGTACTAGACTCTTACTTTTAAGTTTCATGGCGATAGAATTGTACTTTTTATGAATTTTTTTTAATGACAATTGTTGTTGTAGTAATAGCCAGACATAAGCTGCTCCATATTCTTTTTCTTTATTTGTTTACAAATTTCATTGTCGGCGACCTTCGTCCGCCTCGTTGACCCTTGACTCTCTGTATGATATCTAAAATTCAAAAGTCACCTGGGACTTCCACCCTTCTTTTCAACATTCTTTGGCTTTGTATCCATTACGGAGAGATGCCTCTTCCCACAAATTCATTATACAGAGGGATAGTAAACACCCGCTTCTTGGGCTTAGTTGTCATTCCCGAGGGTTGTCTATTCAATTCATCTCGCGGGGTGGTAAATATCCTTTTAGATATTGGGGATCCAAACCGAGTAAGTAGGAGCTGAACGCAATATTCTATCCGATTTCAATTCTATGACATGTTTGTGTGGATTTGAAACTCTGAATTTTGGCAGGACGCCCTATTTTTTAACTGGATGATCTATCTCATTCGATGGTTGAATTTTAAGATTTGAAAACTTAGGTTACACAAATCAATTCCAGGTTACCCAAGATAAGGAAACATAGGTTATGATCAGATGTATTCAAAAGACGTAAAAATGGGATATGCTAGAATGTATTCCTAAGTTTTGTAAGCATAGGTTACACGTGGATATGCTGTTTAGATTTGTAAACATTTTCGCAAAATTGATATATTATAATTTCTCCATATATCCACTGTAGTTATGGGACATCTTATTATTATTGGCAAATTAATCAGGTCAATGTACTTGGACCGGTCAATAGGTCTTCTAGGAATTGAGTCAGTGATTTTCGTATTAAAATTATAACATAGTTTTTAAAGTAACAGATACTAGGTAAGATTGACAATGTGTCAGAATCAAAATTTCAGACGCCTCCAGGTCTCTGAGTTCAAAATGCTGGCGTTTGTAAGATTAACGTTTGCATTGGCAGAGGCAGGACTAGAAGGAAAACAAATTTTTAAGTTATGTGACCTTTACTGAAATAGTAGAGGGTTATGGATCTATTGATACGGGAATTAAGTAGATATGGTGTTTACTGATATGATTTTGTTTTAGTGACAGCCAGGCTGGGAAGCTCAAATGCTGTCTGCACTTGGTAGGGTGCTAGGGTTTAAAACTTAGCAGGGGAGTAATTATTCAGGAGAAGGTAAACGCTGGTCATACAATGACAGATGATCTTTGGTGAATATGTCTAATGTTCTTTAGGAATCGGTCTATTTCTTCAAATGGTAAAAGAAAGGAGTCTTATATGTGCATACACAGCTGTAGGGTTCGATTTACGTAATTTGGTGTTGGATCAAACCTGTTACCAATTAATATGAGCATGATTCGGGGCAAAATTTCATGAATGATAAGTTTCTCAGCTATGATACTATTTTCTGTGATCTGTTGAGGGGTTACAATGCGAAATGAGTGGTATTTTTTAAAAGGGCAAAGACCAGGATGTCTGTTCAGAGCATTAACATGTAATGTGGGTCTTTAATGCCAGTTCATGTCTGAGAACAATTATGCTTTCATGCCCAGGAAATGTCAACATGGCATTTTTCTTTCACAAGTATCAATGCACTCATATCAGAGCATTAACATGTAATGTAGGTCTTTAATGCCAGTTCATGTCTGAGAACAACTATGCTATCATGCCCAGGAAATGTCAACATGGCATTTTTCTTTCACAAGTATCAATGCACTCATATTAGTTGTTGATTATCAATTTTGCAGATTATTTATTCAACTTCTTTGCATGCTGCCTGAAAAGTTGAAGATACAATAACTATATAAAAATGGTAGACAGATAATTTATTTTCATCTTATATTCTCTGATTCCTTTTGCCCATAAATTTCTAGAGAGATTGTAGCATAAAAATTCTTGAAAATGATATATATGTTAGGATAATAGCATGGATGGGGGAGCCCACGGCTATTTGGATCAACTTTCAATTAATTTAGATACATTTAGATCAAGTACTTTAGATTGGTTTCAACTAATCTAGTTAATTTTTCATCAATATTGAGTTGTGTGATTTAGATTATTAAAGTTTTTTTATTTTGATAAATTTTGATATATTCTGATATTTTGAATACTATCTTGTTGTGATACTGGTTTTGGTAGGGATCTTGGATTGGGTTCATGGATCCGGAAATTTTCTTCTAGGGACTCTTTAATAAATGATAAATATTATAAAATATTCATGTCAAACTGCAATTCTAATATTAAAATAATAATATCAACTTTAACAATCAATATTTAATGTCATAAAGATTTTCTGAACCATCAACACAAACATTATCATTGACATTAGATGATGCAGGTACATTTGAAGAACCACAAGCAGTGCCACTGCCACTCACACTAAATTGGTCTTTAGCAGAATGTGGTATTCTATTAGTACCCTCTAGAATTAATTTCACTGGGTAATGTACCTTTTAGAGTATTCCTGCTATTACTATTTTCTTCTTACTGTTTTGTAGGAAGAAAACCTTTTAGAAGAGAATCTACTAGCTTGAAAACTTGTCTATGCTGATCTGGTAACACTGGAGCTTTAGAACTGTATATTATTGTACTCTTACATGTCAGAGATCTATCAAAGTTGAGCGTTTTGAAAATTATTGATGCATGGTCTGAATAAAATCTTGATTTTACTTTCTTGTCCAGAATTAAGGAGAAATAAGAAGCTACTTATAGAAATCCATAAATAATAAATAGATGTAAATGGAGAAGCCTGAGTATAGGGAATCTATGGAGCAGCCAACAGGGAAATAAAGAACCTAAGGTTCATTGGGACAAAGATGTCCATCATCTTTGTTGAGAAGTTAAGGCGTCTAGAAAAGATATTGAAGACTTGGCAGAAAGGTTTTATAAGAAAAAAATTGTTTGCAAGGTTATATAGAAGCTATGTTTCATACAGTCTCAAGACTGGGGAACAAGGGGCCAAGGACCTTGATCTGTGGTAAAGCTGTAGTATACCTCATGGGGGTCTAACCTTGGACACCACACAGACCTTCCTGGCACATGCCATTTTGATATTTTAATCACTATTTTCTCCAACACCAAGTCCTCACTGTTTCAACATTTCTAGCCAAATTTTGCTCTGCAAAGAATTAACAATAGCTGAAGAATGTACTAGCTTGAAAACTTGTCTAGATTTCAAGCTAATAGATTCTCTTCTAAGTGGTTTAAATGATGAGATGTATGCATCTTTATAGATTTTTTTGAATGTTTAGGGCGTGTGCGGGGGCCATTAGACTACTAGGGTTAGTGTTAATGGCTTGATTTTCAAAAATGTCTTCATTTACATATTTTTTAAATGCCAAATGTGGGGAATGGCTGCAAGTTTCCCACACAGATAAGGGACATAGTTGAGTTTCTCAATATCACCTCAAGATTGCAAAGTATTTCACTGCTGTATGACTGTCTCTTAAACATCCTCGTCTACAGAGATGGCTTCTTCTTTTTTGGTGTGGAGGGGAAGCATCACCATGGAACATAGCATATAAGTCTAAATAAGGGAGTTTTAAGATTTCATTTAATATTTGGGACTCAATGAGGTTAGGAAGACGCAGTAGTGCAAATTATGGGATTGTTGTAAGGAAGAAAATTTTGACCCAAAAACAGTGAAATAAACACAGGTCAATCTGCTTAAAATCATTATTATACATTATTATGCCATATTATGCCTTAATTAAATTATCTCCACAATTAGGCGCAAGGGTTTCATGAACACCCTGTCAATACCACCACTTGGCCCGAGGATTTCATGAACACCTGTCAATACCACCACTTGGGGAGTCGTCTAACCTGGGATGGAACTACTTTGCCTCTCCCTACACAAA
>MU223505.1:101298-117115 GCA_018584345.1 Thuja plicata
AGAGAGGAGATGATTTTTTGTTTTTCAACCGGCTATTGCTCTACTGAATATGTTTTGCGTGCAAAAATTCAACTACGAAGGAGATATCTTAATATTAAATCTACGAAGGAGATATCTTAATATTAAATTTCCAACAAGTGCAGATAATGGATTATGGAGATGTCCAACCGTCGTTGGTAGTCTGAACTAGTTGTCTGTCTAACAAATTGCATTCATTTTCTCTCTTTAACCGTCTTTGGTAGTCTGAACTAGTTGTCTGTCTAACAAATTGCATTCATTTTCTCTCTATAACATTTGTTAACTGAGATGCTTTAGTAGAGATTGTGGGCCATATTAATAATGCTTTTTTCCGATAATTTTTTTTGTTAGAGCTTACCCCACAAAATTGCGTCTGTTGTTTTAAAAATGCTTTGAATTGGATTGCAGCACTGATGTACCTTAAGTTTTGTTGGTTTCAACCAGTTCCGGGGTTGAAGCTGAGAAGCTTATATATATGGGAAAATGGAAAATGAAATTTGCCCTACAAGGCTTCCTAATGGGGTCTCATAAGCCATCGACATAAATCTAACACTTTTGTCAAAAGTCTCTAGATGAGAAACAACTGACGGTGCAGGCCAAAGAATTAAATAGGTCTAGTTCTCATTGCTTACCATCCTTGGTGATGTGATTATAGGAACTTAATCTGTAAGTTGATGTTTCTTTAAATTGAAATATGTTTTTGAAGTTTCATGGCCTTTGTGTTTTCTTTTAAATGGTTAAATTAAAGTTCTAGACACGCGTTTTAAATGTACATCTTAGACTTTGTTCAATTCATGTAATGCATGTTGGATAAATTGACAGGACAAGGTTACATCGTTATACAATCCATGTCTAGGATAAATCGACAACAATGAAATACTAACATTCGAGAGTTCCCCTTTGACTTGAAATTGTAATATTTATGTTTAGTTCGTACATTGCTATGTAACAAAATGTCATGACAGTAATTCCCCATCGCAATAAGCATATTAAGGCATCACTGTTCTTGGAACATAATGATTTTTCTCTCCACATAATCCTTTGTGAATATATTTGCCAGTCGGTCCTTTGTCCCAACATAGCGTAAAACGTCTATGGTGGCCTTCGCTGGTTGGTAGCTCGCAGGCTTCGTGCCTCGCTGGGTTGCCTCGCAGGTCTGAATCCTCCAACAAAAAAAAAAAAAAAATCTTTGGAAGCTTTGATTGTTCATAAAGCTTGTGGTATTTGATCGTTATATTCTTAGTCCTTGCACAGAAGGCATGATTCGTGGTGAATTAAAGAGCACTTAGATTGTTGGAACAAATCAGTGGCATGTATGTTTGACATATTATCTAGCGTTGCATGTAAGCACATTGTTTCATTCAACAACTAAGCTAATCTATTATATGATATGCCACTCTTGTTGGTTGCAGATCTCCTATAATCAGAATCTTCTACCCAATTTGAATAATGTAGCCCTGGAGAATGCATTGATACCCTTGTAATTCAAAAGTCCAAAATTTAGGCCCCTTCACATACTTGACAACTCTCGCTCACAGGTTCCTAATTGATCTTGGCCATGAATCCCATGGTAAAAGATCTCAGGTCAATTATAGGTATGATGCCAAAAGACCACTTAAGGCTCCAATATTTTGTGGTACGTAACTGTTCTATATTTGCAATCATTTTCACAAAGATCACACAGTTTTGGTATCTTTGAGTCGCTGATTAAGAAAACACAATTGTCATATTTTGCCAAACTTCCTCTTAATTGGTTTAATTGAAAATAGAAAATATAGTAAGTAAAAAACAGAAATAGAAAATCTTTTTCAAAAGCTAAAAGCAGCAAGTTAATACCCAAGTCTACCATCTCAAATTCTGTGCTAAAGACTTTGTTTTAATAATCAAATAAGCACTTTTCTCACCATAAAATTAAATCGTCCACATATATAACAAAAATAAAATATATTTATCGATCTTTTAAACATATAGGTCAGGTTCCCTTTTTTATTTATTTTTGTTTGCCACAGCACCACAACTTTATTATCGCACTAAAATGTCCCTAACATGTCGGTTGTATGTTTGTAAAACAAAAATAAAAATTCGTTTTTTCAGCTATGGTAAAAATAGGTCAAATTTTATATAAAAAAATGTTTTTGTCCGAGAGGACAATTTTTAAAATTACCTCAAAAAATTCATATTGAAAAAATTCGTTTTATAAAATTTTTTTCTAAGCTCTAAATTTGCAAACAATCCATCATAACAGCAAATCCAGAAGTCTCATATATGTAATGAGCATTACGAAACCCTCATATCTTACTGTCTTTGATTTTTCATGCATTTCATAGATTCATCTCTAAGGGTTATAACACCAAAATTATGAATCTGATATCACTTTTAATGAAATTTGTAATCATACAATGACATATTTTTATAACTTGAATGATAAATCAATCAAATAAGTACTAGACATTTTTTGTAACTTCATGAAAAATCAATCAAATAAGTACTTAGAATTTACATAGAAGAGAATATAAAACATATTCATCAAAGATAATATAAGATTAAACCTTGGGAAAATCCTTGTGAGTGATTTTTTTTTCTCAAAAATTTAGCCTTAGATGCATATGTCTTCCACGTATTATTCAACAATGCAATATTATGGTACATCATTGAAAGTTGTCAAAACACCAACCATCACACTATGCAAACAAGCATATAATTGCACATTTATGCCATGCTTCCAACTTCTACAAGTGATAACTTGGCTAACCTCAACAACTAGACCTATGGTTGCTTTTCTAGAAATAAACTTCCACAAAATAAAACTAACAAGTGGTATTACAAAAATCATGTGTTGTCTAACCCCTTGACCTTATTTTTAATATTGAGTACTTTGTTAATTTACTTTCACCAATATTAAATAATTACAAAAGTATAATATAACAATGTTACATTAATTTCTTGTAACATTAAATCCTCTTCCTCTCCTTCTCCTTCTCCCTCTCCCTCTCCCTCTCCCTCTCCCTCCTCCTCCTCCTTCCTGTTAATTTTATTTGGCTTGTTGTTCAAGAGATTACCTTTGAAGGGAAGAGTGATGAGATCCCATTAGATCCCATTCAAAAAAATGGTGGACTCATGAGAAGTGAAACATGAGTTTGCACTTTTGGTCTTGATACAATAAGCATTAACATATTTAGATATAGAAGTTTCCATTTTATGAATAAGTGTTGCAAGGGTGCTTGACTTCATTACGAAACTTCTGCAAATTACGCTCCCATCAAATGTTCCAAATTAGAGTAGAGGGGGCCACTACCCAAATTGCAGGAAAGAATGAATGCTGATGGAGAAGAGGCCAAGATTCACATGTCTCAGAAAGCTCTCCACTTGAGGGGCAAACCAATGGAATTTGCATTTAAGCCAATTGCAACATGAGGTGGCAAACAAACAGTGGAGGAAGATGTGATTTACTACTTTAGCCTGAGCTCCAGATAAGATACAATTGAAAGCAAGAGTTATGCTAAGGCGTACAAGTCTATCACTTGTAAGTATTCTTCCCCTTAGAGCTAACCAAGTGAAGGAAGTCTCTTTACGGAGAACTTATCCAGCCCAACAAAGAGTAAATTTTTTTGATCTTGGCGTGGGATTTGCGTTGGCAATGAACTAATAACCTTGTTTGATTGTATATTTGTTACAACTAGCGGTTGTTGTTGCACCAAAAGATCGACCTGTTAATGACTGATACAACCACTAGGCATATAGAAGACACGAGGCGGTTAATCCATGTCACGAACCACCGTTGTACTGAACAACCAAGGAGACCAATGGCACAATAGTCTTGCTCACCATTGTAACAATCTCCCCAGCGCAAGGACGAGGTTTGAACCTGTGACCAAACTCTAATACCACTTGTTACAACTAGCGGTTTCCGTTGCACCAAAAGATCGACCTGTTAATACCCGATACAACTACTAGACATATAAAAGACACATGAGGCGGTTAAGCCATGTCACGAACCACCACTACGCTAAAAAACCAAGGAGACCAAGGACGCAATCAGTCTTGCTCACCATTGTAACAATATTTACCTGAGGCTAAGGGGGACCAAATAAGTTGATCTCAGGTGTCTTTGTAATGGATGATCCTATGCAGAAGAATCTTTGTGAGACTATTTTTTTGCTTATCAAGAATGGGAGTGGCCGAAAGATCTTTCCAAGTATTTTTTAACATCCCATTACAGTTTATGATAAAGAAGTTATCTTGTACTTTCGTACCCCACAAGGCTATCATATTTCCTTATCCTGAGAGAGGGAATCTATTGTGTTCAAGGGAGGAAAGCTATTCCAAGAGTCCTCCCAAAAATCTACATTTTTACCATCATAGATATTCCAGGTGAGATGGGGAGAAACACCTCTCTGCATCTAATCATACAATTCCACATATGTGATCTTGAGGGAGGATTACATAAAGTAAAAATTCTTTCATGAATCTCTTAATCTGGATATTTATTTTCAGAATGGTTGCCCACTTGGAATTATGATTTGAATAGATTTTCCAGATTAATTTATCACCCAAAGCAATATTTTTGCTTTCCAACTTGTGAATCTCAAAGCCTACAAGATTCTTTGGAGTGCAAATTTTATCCCAAGCCAAGAGATGTATTTTCTTTTTTGGATCTTTATTCCCTTTCCTAAGGAAGCTCTTCAATTTTGATTCTATGGATGATAAAATCCCTCTAGGCACCGAGAGAACTAACATTATATAGTTAGGAATGTTGGCCATGACTGATTTGATCATTAGCATTCTGCCCACAAGAGATAACTAGGAGCTTTTCCAAGATGCAATTATGTTATGAATGGTTTTCTTAATGGGTTCCCAAAAGGAGCTTTTATTTCTACCCAAAAATAGAGGAATGCCAAGGTATCTTCTTGGGAGGTGCTCTTGTTTGAATCCCCAAAAATCAAAATTAGCTGTTGAAATTCGAGAGGGACAATTCAAGAAGATTTTTTTTGATTTATCAGCATTGATTTTTGACCTGAGAGGAGATAGTATTTGTCAAAAGTTTCTTTTTATGGACTGAGCTTCCCTCATGGAGGCCCCCCCAAACAAAATGGTACCATCCTCAAAGAGAATATGAGTAACATTAATATTTGAGCTAGGAAAATTGATGCCTTTCCATAAATTATTATTGCGGATGGATGCTATGGAGAGACTTAGAGCCTCTACTAGAATTATGAATAGATAGGGAGATAAGGGATCCCCTTCCCTAATACTTTGAGATGAAGAGAAAAATTCACACAATTGACCATTGATAATAATAGAGAATTCGGCTCGAGTTCTGAAAGCTAGAATCTATTTATACCACTTCAGAGAAAAGCCAAAATTCAATAGAACTTGGAGGAATTTCCAATCGACTCTATCATATTCCTTAAACATGTCCAACTTAATAACCATAGCTTGAAGTTTATGTTGTTTGATGGTATGGAGATTTTCATGTGCCACTAGTGCCCCTTCTGAAGTCTACTTGCCTCGAGATAATTTTGGGGATGAAAACAACTAACCTTCTAGCTATAGCTATTGAATTTTTTTTGTAGATAGTATTACATAGAGAAATAATCCTGAAATCAACAAATGAAACCGGGTCATTAATCTTAGGAACAAGAGTAATCACAATATTGTTGAAGTGCTCGAGCATACCATCACTTTTCCTAGATTCTTCCAATGTTGCCCACACCTCAGTACCAATAAAATCCCATCATTTTTGGAAGAAAAGAGGAGTCAAACCATCAGGTCCAGGAGCCTTGTCTGGACCCATAGAGAAAACCACATATTTGATTTCTTCAAGTGAGAAAGGTTTTGAGAGGGAAACATTATCCTATTTTGATACAAGATGGGGGATATTCCTAAGCATGTATGCCCTATTTGTAGCCTCTAACACTTCATCATGCTGCTCTACAACAAACAAAGAAGAAAATAAACAAACAACCTCGTCCTGATTCTCACTAGGATATGTTAATATGATGCTAGACGGGTTTGATATTTTGCAAATTGAATTCTGAATAGATCTGGATTTTGTTGAAGCATGAAAGAAAAAGGTGTTTCTATCACTATCTTCAGCCAAAGTTCACTAGATTTTTGTCTCTAGTAAATATCTTCTCTTCCTAGGACCTCTTCATTCTCATGTTGAAGTCTTTTTTGCCCATGATATGAACGTGATTTCATGCCCAAACTGATTATTTTCTCATTAATCTAATTCATTTGATTTGTAATATCTGCATTGGAAGTAAAAATATTCTTGAAGACTTTACTATTATGTACTTTAATATGTACTTAGATGAAGAAAAGTTTCCTACATAGTTGAAACATCCTGGAACTCGGGATAAAAGGTATACCATGCCACCAAGACTTTAAAAGGGGGAGAAAAGATGGGTCCCTAAACCACTTTTTTTTTAAAAACTTGAAAGATTCCCCATGGCTCCTTCTGGGAGCAGCTGAAGCAAGGGAGACTTGAAGGGGAAAATGGTTGATCCTGAGAATGCTTTAATTTGAGACATGCAATGACCATACTTTACAATCCATTCAAGATTGAGAAAAATATATCAATCCTCTCAACAATGTGCATGAAATGGGCTCTTTTATTGATCCAATAGTAAATTGACCATGGCTCCTTCTGGGAGTAGTTGAAGCAAGGGAGAGAGTTGAAGGGGAAAATGGTTGATCCTGAGAATGCTATAATTTGAGACATGCAATGACCATACTTTACAATCCATTAAAGATTGAAAAAAATATATCAATCCTCTCAACAATGTACATGAAATGAGCTCTTTTATTGATCCAAGTAAATTGACCATTAGCTGAGATTCAATCCACCAGGCCATTATTTAAGACAAAGTCATTGAAGTCTAACAACATTTTCATAGGCAAGATTAATCCACCCTTTTTATCCTAGAGGGTCATAATGACATTAAAGTCCCCCCCCCCCCCCCCCAACATGATTGGGAAATTTGAAAAAGAAGCACATGTTGAAGATAAGGAGTCCCAAAGCATTTTTTTTTCTAATGGTAGAGTTTGGCCCATACACATTACACAAAAGAAAGATGACATTAAAATGTTCAACTTAAATTTGCTACTAGTTAGCTTTAGCTACCACCTTTTTCACTTTAAAATATTTGTTTGTCCACAATATTGACTTCTCTCCAGAAGCACCAATAGAAGGCGAAGCAATATAACTCCAAGACTTCCTTCTAGCTAATGGTGAAGGAGTTTTGGTTCAACAAACTTTGTTTCTTGCAGTAGGATGATATCCTCTCCACTTGCCTCAATTTATGATTTGATGAGGAAAACTTTGTTAGGGGCGTTTATGCCCCTAACATTCCATGTGATGATCCTCATATCATCCATGGGGAGCGCCTTTCTCACCACAGGTTGATTTTGTCTAGTGTAGTTTGAATACTAGATTTGATATCACTTTTGATCATCCTATTTTTAGATGCTCTTATGGATTTACCTCTACTCTTATCATGGGAAGAAGAAGATTTTCTACGCATAGGGGTTTGCGTAATGGAAAAAGAAATGATTTGATCACCAACTCCCTGAATAAGAAGAGAAGATTCTTCTGCCCAAACATGGCACACATCATTTTGTGCCAAAACACCCTGAGAAAAACTTGAAGGAGAGTCGCTAGCTACAAAAGCGGGCTGATGGAAACATAAGGCAAAAGAGTTTGAGTTGGGAGATTGTGAAGAAATTATTGGTTCATCCACTAGAATGTTTAACTTAGTAATGAGATCAGATAATCCATGAATAACCTTCTTCAATTGAAGCAATAATCTCCACACTCTCATTGATGTTAACCACTTCAAATTGCTCCATCTTCACATTCTGAGAAAAAAATCCTTACTCTATCCATATTATTCAATATGAGAAGGGGAAAACTTATCATACATGCTATGTTGGACCCATTTGTACTAGGAGACTAGAATTACCCCTGAATCTCCCACAGAAACACATGACACATCATAATTTATAGGAGAAAAAATACATGCCCAAGAGGACATAAAAGTCCTACAATTTACTAGAAAATGATATAACATTTGAATGTTCCCAACACTTACAAACTTGAGGAGGTTACATAACCCAACCTAACCCACTAAGGAGACAAAACAAACTTGGACACCTTGCAAACTATTTTTACAAGGCACTAAGGAGGAGTGCATATTTGTGTCAATCTAAACTGGGGTAGGAATTTTAGATGGGATGTTCAATTGCCCAGGGGTAGGCGAGCATACATTTGCTCGAGAAGCCAAATATTTACAAATTTATACTTCTTAGCCAAGGATTCCACGACACTTTGAGGTAAGATGACCCAAATGATCCCGATTCAAGTGGAATTTGATTCGGTCCTCAATAAGAATTTTCTTCTTCCATACCCCAAATGGAGTTGAAACTAAAATATCCATAGGGATTTGTTTATTTAAGTCTAAAAGTGCACAAAATCTAATAGGGAGATGAGGTTTTTTAAACAACCTCAGGTTGTGTTTTAGCAAAATATCCAGCTGATTTGTCACCATTTCCACAACCTCCAAATCTCTAAACTCAAGAGGGGTTGATGGCAGAGAGATCCAGAAGGGTGCAAAGAAGAGATCATTAGCTAATGGGTCAAAATGAGGGATCCAACGCTGGGAATAAAGCCCAAAGCCCTCCATAAACTAGGCTTTGTTGTTATGCACTAGGTCTCTATCCATTTTGTTTGAGAAAATCACAATGAAATATCTCAGCCCATTATCATTGTAGAAAAACTCATTAACATTTGACCAAGAAGATTTACACTATGCGAGAAGATTAGGAGGAGGGGTCCATTGCCAAAACTTACAAATAAGATCTTTGTTTGAAAGATCTTCCACTTGAGGCTGAAGAAGATCTGCTGAGAGAGAGATCCTCAAAAATTAATCCAATAAATCAACCCAAAAACTTAGTACCACAATTATAAGCCTCTAGTTATCTTTAGTCCTACAAGATGTATGCCTTGAAATAATCTTATCAAATAACTACTGCTCAGAGTTCATTGTTAAACCTTATTCTTAAGCTTTACCAAATAGCAGTCTAGCCTTTATCGAAATACAGTAAATAACTTCGTGTTTACCGATCAATCCTTTTTTAGTAATGTGTAAAGAAAAATATTAAAGAAATGACTCATAAACACATTTGACACATGGATTTTTAACGTGGAAACCCTATTAAGGGAAAAATCACTTGGGACCGGTAACCCAAAATTTTTACTCTTCTGAAGTGAGCTCGGTGAAGAGCTAACCTTGTTAAAGGTTACAAACACACTGTTAAGTGCGACCTTGTTAGAGGATATATCACTAACAATTTATCACTTGATATATGGCATTCACTATGCTATCTTCATGATAAACCTTTTGATACTTCTTGGGATGTATCTCAATATATAAAGGATGGTTAGATCTTGCTCAGTTAAGAGACTTTCTGAATCAATGGTTAAACTGAAACAATATATGATCTATTCATAAATACAACTTATACTTGCAAATGTTCAAATCTATTGTAAGTTCGTAATACCTTTGTGATCAATATTTCTTTTCTGTCCCTTTGCTCCACTTCTTTCTGCTCGGTGATGTTGTGTTCCTCTGTTGCTCGGTGTCCACAGAAATCTTTAGCTTGTTTGATCAGGACTGTATGAAATCTTCTTCACCAGTATTCTCTCCAACATCTTCTTCTCTATTCACCCCTAATTCATAATGAATTAGCTTGTCTTTCGTATAGACATAATTTCACTGTTTCTAAGTCCTTGACTTTCTTGTTCTTGGCATGATCCGCAATTCTTTCCTTTCTTGCTTTAAAGCATACTTCAATTTTATCCCGTAGATTTCCCCTTGACAACTGGAATAAAACAACTTTAAAACTCTAGCTTATCTATGGCTTTTAACTTGTCGATGAAAACAATGTGATCAACCGGTTAACTCCATATTCAGCTCTTGCCAACTAAGTCTTTTGTCATTTCTGAACTTCAATTATTTTCGATGTTTAACTCCTTGTTAGCTCTTGACTTCAATTGTCCTCGGGAATCTCTATTTGGCGGGGTTGTCTGTCCGTTGGGAAACACTGTGAATTTCAGTTCTGCTCGGTAATGGTTGCTCAGGTAGCTTTCTCGGGTATCACTGTGACTCTTCTCTCAGGGTTCTCTATCCGTCGGGGTGCACTGTCTGTCGGTGTTTGTTGTCACTTAGTGCATACTAAAATTTTATGCATTACTGATAGCATAACCTTTATCTCTTCTGGTTCTTAGAAGTCTTTGACACTATGTATATATAACTAATCAAATTATATCAAGTTGACATCAATGACAATACAATACATTAACTGATTTAATGTCTTGCATTAACTTTCTGCAGCTCGGTGATCATCAACTTAACATCTTCAAACATTCAATCAGTTATGGTTCATCAATCTCTCCCTTTGGCATTGATGGCGACATACTATATTACTACTAATACAATATGAAATATATCAGTTGTAGTTCATCAATCTACCAAACTTATTTTTCTATAACCAATACAAATATCTGGCTCTCGGTAAGCTCTTCTAGCTTAGATTTGTTTCTTGCAGAGTACTGTCTTCAATCTTCATTCCCTTCACAAGATATATGTAGCAGCTTTTGATTCTATCTCTCCCTTTGATGTAGAATCTCTTCTCTGATGTTTTCTCTCCCTTTGACTATTCCTCTCCTTGATCATCTCTTTTTCCTTTGACAACAATATAGAATACTTCTCTCCATTAAGTCATCTCTCCCTTAGGATAACTTCTCTTCCCTTGGATGATTATGATGGATATTTCATATGGATATAATCTCTCCCTTTGACAACAATGCCAAACTCTTTTCTTCCTCCTTTTATAATATACTCCTTGAATTTCCCTATCCATCAACATTATAATGACTCTGGTGTTCGGTGCAGATAAGTACCTTTCTGTGTACTGATGTATCTTTGCAGTCCATCTCTTTCCTTGCATCAACATGAATGATTGTCTGATTATGTGTAGGCTGATGCAACCTCTTAGTCAGCTTAGTGACCAATAGACAAGGGTCAGACCCCTAGTCTCTTTATCAAGTACTCAAATGTATCTTTAGGAAATGGCTTTGTGAATATATCTGTTGATTGTTCCTTGTATTGAACATATTCTAGTATCACCTCTTTCTCTACAACTTGTTCTCTTAAGTAATGATACTCGATTGCAATATGCTTAGTCTTAGCATGCATGACTAGATTCTTTGATATGTTTATTGCACTGGTATTATCACAATACATAATCACTGGTTCAAGAATTTTCATATTCATAGCTTCTAGTAATTGTTTGATCCATGCAATGTTAGAGCAGTTTGCAGCAGCAACCACATATTCTTCTTTTGCAGTAGATTGTGAGATGCATCCTTTCTTCTTACTTATCCATGCGACAAGTCTGTAACCCATGAAGAATGTTCCTCCAGTTGTGCTCTTTCTGTCATCTAAGTTTCCAGCCCAATCAACATCTGTATAGACTTGAAGCTCAAATTTACCTTCTCTTTTATACTATAAGCCATAGTCCTTGGTATTCTTTAGACATCTCAGAATTCTTTTGATAGCAGTCATGTGTGATTCCTTGGGATTAGCAGAGAATCTTGCTACTATTCCAATTGCATGTGCTATATCTGGTCTAGCATGAACATACACGAGTTTGCCAATCATTGATCTATATAGGGTTTGATTTACCTTGGTTGACTTATCTTCCTTTGTCAGCTTGCATCCGATTTCCATAGGTGTTCCAACTGGCTTGGAATCTTCCATCTTGAATATCTTCAACACTTCCTTGATGTATTTGGATTGTGTGATATATATGCCCGCATCCTGTTGAAGAATATGTAGACCAAGAATGAATTTGATCTCCTCAAGCATTGACATCTCAAACTCTTTGCTCATTTCATTAGAAAATAATTTTCATAATATTTTCATAATATATCATTACCACCAAATATGATATCATCAAAAAATATTTTAGCAATCAAAATGTTATCATCAATATCTTCTTTTAAATACAGATTGTTGTTTTCACTTGTTCTTACAAATCCAATACTTATGAGATAGGAGTGAAGTCTTTCATACCAGGCTCTCGGTGCTTGTTTCAATCCATACAAGGCTTTGTGTAGTCTACAAACCATGTTTCTCTTGTTAGGGTCAACAAACCCTTCTGGTTGTTCACTGTATACCTCTTCTTCTAGTATTCCATTTAGGAATGTAGATTTGACATCCATTTGGTATACCTTGAATCCTTTGAATGCAACATAAGCAAGTAGAATTCTGGCTCCTTCTATTCTAGCAACAGGTGCAAAGGTTTCTACATAGTCAATACCTTCTTCTTGTGCATACCCCTTGCATACTAATCTTTCTTTGTTCCTTGTGACTTCTCCATTCTCATTTAGCTTGTTTCTGAATATCCATTTGGTACCAATAACATTCTTGTCATCTGGTCTAGGTACTAATGTCCATGTTTTGTTCTTCTCAATCTGTTCTATCTCGTCATTCATAGCACTAACCCATTCTTCATTTTCAAGTGCAGTGTTAACAGATTTAGGCTCAAAATCACAAATTAAACATCTAGTGTTTCGTGACTTACTTCTTGTTCTCATTCCAGCCTTCTTGTCTCCTATGATATGGTTCTGTGGATGATGTCTTTTGACATACTTGGAAAGTATCGGTTCAACTCTTTGTTCATCATTCTGATCATCCTCTTGACTTTCATTCTGATCTCCATCGCTCGGAACATCATTTTGAGCAATTTCCTGATTTTCGATGTTTGTAGCCTGATGCTCGGGTGCATTATTCTGTTGCTCGGGAGTGATACATTGTTGCTTGGGAAGATTGTCAGGTTCTTCATTGTAGACAAACCTACTGTAGTCTTCTGGTTCTTTTCTGCTTTTCTCATCATTTTTCTCAACAAATTCATCTATTTTGACATTTTCACTCTCAATGATTTTGTTAGAGGACTTGTTAAGACATTTATAAGCCTTGATTTTGGTAGAATACCCTAGAAAGATTCCTTCTTCACTTTTGGAGTCAAGCTTTCCATTTTTATCATCTTTCAAAATATAACATTGACTTCCAAAAATTCTCAAGTAACTTACATTGGGTGTGTATCCATACCATAGCTCATAAGATGTCTTTTTGGTGTCTTTCTTCAATTGAACTTTGTTCAATGTTTAGACAACAGTACTGACAAATTCCCTCCAAAATTTTTGAGTGATGCATTTCTCAATCATCAGTGTTCTTGCACAATCAACAATGGATATGTTCTTTCAACAATCCTGTTCTTGGTGCAGAAACCTGTCTTTTAATTCCATGCTCATTGCAAAAGTTAGTGAATTCATCAGAAATAAATTCTCCTCCTCTATCTGATCTTAAGCATTTCAGTTCCTTACCACTTTGTTTTTCTACATAGATTTATACCATTTAAACATCTTGAATGCTTTTGATTTATCTTTTAAGAACATAATTGTCACCATTCTAGAATAATCATCTACAAACAGAACAAAGTATCTATCACCATAGTACCTGTTAGTTCTCATGGGTCCACATAGATCAGTATGGACTAATTCTAGAGTAGCATTAGATATATGGGTTTTTCTCTTGAAACTAGACTTTGTCATTTTACCTTTTTGATAATTCTTACACATGATATGGTCGGGCTTTGACATGCTCGGTAAGCCTCTTACTGTCCTTTTATTGCTTATCTTAATCATGTTGTCAAAATTCACATGACATAGCCTTTTATGCCACAACCATATGTCTTCATTTCTAGCTATTAAATAAGTGGTGTTAATATCACCAAGATAGAATAGGTTACCTTTTGTCTATTCACCAGTTCTGATAAACCTTCCTGATTCATTAAAGATATTTGCCCTTTTGTTCTCAAATGCAACTCGGTGTCCTGAGTTATTCAGCTATGAAACACTCAATAAATTATAGTTAAGTCCTTTTACCCAGTATGCATTTTCACATCTGATCAAATTATTTAACATTATGGTTTATTTACTTTCAACCAAACAAGGTGAGTCATTACCCATTCTTACTGATCCACCATTATAATACTCAAAAGTTTCAAACTTTTATTTATCTCCAGTCATGTGGTGAGTGCAACCACTATCTATAATCTAGACATCATTCTTACTAACCTTAGATATGAGTGCAGTCTCAACATACCTTTCCTCTTTGTTTGAATCATCCTTCATGGCAACAAATACCATCTCAATATCTTCATCAGATTCAGTGTTAGTATCTCCAGCTTCGTTCTCAGCCAGGTAACAAGATTTCTTCCCTTTTTCCTAGTAGTCTTGGGTATCTCTTCTGTCAGATTGTCAGTTGCTTCGGTAATCTCTGTTATCACCTCTGTCAAAATTCTTTTCATATGATCTATCACTGTTTCTGTCTTCTTTTCTTTTGTTAGGACATCTAGCAGCAAAGTGTCCAATATCTTTACAATTAAAACATACCAATGGTAATTTACCTTTTTATCTACCTTTGCCTCTTTGCAATCTTCTAGCCATTAGTGTTTCAATCTCATCAAGTTCTTGGTCATCACTATCACTTTCACTATCATTTATCATAGTGTGTTTATGACTTGATTTACTCATTTTCAAAGAAGATTTAAATGCAGACTCAATAGATGGTAAGACACTATTGTCAAAGTTATTCATCTCAAATGAAATAAGTATACCAACTAAACTATCTAGAGCGACATTGTTGTTTGCTACTGCTCTCATTTCTTGTATAGTAGATACTCTAATAGCATAAACATGCAGTAAGGTTCTTAGGAATTTACTTACCTCTATTTCTTCTTCAAGTACACCTCCAGCTCCTCAGGCATTGACTACCTCTTTGATTCTACAACTGTATTGAGTGATATTTTATCCTTCTTTCATTCTTAGGTCACCAGACCTTCCTCTTAAGCTTTCTGCCTTAGCTCTTAGTACATTTGCATCTCCTCCATGTACTAGCTTCAATTTGTCTCACATTTGCTTTGTAGTGGTGCATGTTTTGAAATCTTCAAATTCAACATTAGAGAGTGAGGAAGCAAGTTCTATCATCATAGAATTGTGCTCATGATTTTCTCTCAATTGATCAAGTGTGTGAGGTCTTGTAGGAAACACATATTCAATATCCAAGTATTGAGTAACATCATTTTCAATCCCTGATAAGTGGAGTCTTATCCTGCTTTGCCATGATGCAAATTTGTCCTTGTTCAGCTTAGGCACATCATGTTTGCTCATCTTGTGATCTTTTGCTTAGGTCTTGAAACCTTCCTTCTAACCACACAAGCTCTGACACAAATTGTTAGAATAACTGAGAGGGGGGGGGGGGGGGGGGTGTGAATTAGTGGCCTAAAAAATTAATCCAATAGATCAACCCAAAACCTTAGTACCATAATTATAAGCCTCTAGTTATCTTCAGTCCTACAAGATGGATGCCTTGAAATAATCTTATCAAATAACTACTGCTCGGAGTTCACTGTTAAACCTTATTCTTAAGCTTTACCAAATAATAGTCTAGCCTTTACTGAAATACAGTAAATAACATAGTGTTTACCAATAAATCCTATTCTAGTAATGTGTAAAGAAAAACATTAAAGAAATGACTCATAAACACATTTGACACATGGATTTTTAATGTGGAAACCCTGTTAAGGGAAAAACCACTTGGGACCGGTAACCTAAAATTTTCACTCTTTTGAAGTGAGTGTTAGTAATACTGAGAGGGGGGGGGGGTGTGAA
>MU223505.1:126038-139448 GCA_018584345.1 Thuja plicata
ATCAAACTTTTTGATACTCCTTGGGATGTATCTCAATTACAAAAGAATTTTAAGTCCTGCTCGGTTAAGAGACTTGATGCTTCAATGGTTAAACTGAAACATTAAAGTGATATGTTCACACATACAAATTAAATCACATATTTTTAGATCTATTTTAAGTGCATTACCTCTCTGATCAATATAATCAATTTAATACCTTTGCTCCACACTGTTCTTCTCTGTGATGTTGTTTCACTATTTGTCGGTGTCTACAGAATCTAGCTCTTTCCTTAGCTTGTTGATCAGTTCTGAATGAAGAATTTCTTCTCCTTTAGAATCTCTTCAACATCTATTCTCTTTTCTTTTGTTCACCCCACAATTTGTAATGAATTGGGTTTGTCTATTTATAGACATGATTCACCTTTTCTTGGCTTTCTTGATTCTTGGTGTGATCGACAACTTTTTCCAATTAGATTTAAAGCAAAATGCTAGTTTTATCTCAAAGAGATCTTCTTTCCAACTAGAAAAAGCAACTTTAAATCCTTTACTTATCCTCGGCTTTATCTAGTCGATTAAAACAATGATAAGTATCAATTAAGTCTATTTTTAGCTCTTGACAGCTAAGGATTTTGTCATTTCTAAACTCTCTATTCTGTCGGTCAACACTTGAGTTAGTCATCGGTGATAACTGACTGTTCCATTGGTGTGACTTCAGTTGTCTTCGGGATCTTCGTCCATTGGGCAACACTGTAATTATGTCCGTAGGGTTACTTTGTTCTTTGCTCGTTGGGAAACACTATGAATTTTCTCATCGGTAATGCTGTGCATTGTCTTGTCGGGTAACAGTGTGAATTTTCTATTTTACTCTGACCATCGATGTGCACTCTGTCAGTGTATATAGTCACTTTGTGAATACTTGAATTATATGCATTACTGATAGCATAACCTTTGATTCATCGGTTCTTTGAAGTCTTTGGCAGTATGTCCATTACCATACAGATTATATCAAGTTGACATCAATGATAATATAATACATTAACTGATTTAATTCCTTGCATGATCATCAACTTAACATCTTCAAACATTCAATCAGTTATAATTCATTAGTGAGCTCGGTGAAGAGCCAACCCTGTTAAAGTTACAAACACACTATTAAGTGCGACCTTGTTAAAGGATTTATCACTAACAATTTATCACTTGATATCTGACATTCACTATTCTATCTTCATGATAAACCTTTTGATACTCCTTGGGATGTATCTCAATATATAAAGGATGGTTAGGTCCTGCTTGGTTAAGAGATGGGGGGGGGGGGTGAATTATTGGCCTCAAAAATTAATCCAATAAATCAACCCAAAAACTTAGTACCAAAAATTATAAGCCTCTAGTTATCTTCATTCCTACAAGATGTATGCCTTGAAATAATCTTATCAAATAACTACTACTCGAAGTTCACTGTTAAACCTTATTCTTAAGCTTTACCGAATAAAAGTCTAGCCTTTACTGAAATACAATAAATAACTTAGTGTTTACCAATCAATCCTGTTTTAGTAATGTGTAAAGAAAAACATCAAAGCAATGACTCATAAACACATTTGACACATGTATTTTTAACGTGGAAACCCTATTAAGAGAAAAACCACTTGGGACCGGTAACCCAAAATTTTCACTCTTCTGAAGTGAGCTCGGTAAAGAGCCAACCCTGTTAAAGGTTACAAACACATTGTTAAGTGCGACCTTGTTAGAGGATTTATCACTAATAGTTTATCACTTGATATTTGGAATTCACTATGCTATCTTCATGATAAATCTTTTGATACTCCTTGGGATGTATCTCAATATATAAAGGATGGTTAGATCCTGCTCGGTTAAGAGACTTTTTAAATCAATGGTTAAACTAAAAAAAATATGATTTGTTCATAAATACAACTTAGACTTGCAGATGTTCATATCTATTGTAAGATCATAATACCTTTCTAATCAATGTTTCTTTTTTGTCCATTTGCTCCACTTCTTTCTGCTTGGTGATGTTGTGTTCCTCTTTTGCTTGGTGTCCTCAGAAATATTTAGCTCTATTCTTTAGCTTGTTTGATCAGGATTGTATTAAGTCTTCTACAACAGTATTCTCTCCAACATCTTCTTCTCTATTCACCCCTAATTCATAATGATTTCTAAGTCCTTGACTTTTTTGTTCTTGGCGTGATCTGCAATTCTCGCCTGTCTTGCTTTAAAACATACTTCAGTTTTATCCTGTAGATTTCTCCTTGACAACTGGAATAAAACAAATTTAAAGCTCCATCTTATCTCTGGCTTTTAACTTGTCGATGAAAACAATATGATCAACCAGTTAACTCCATATTTAGCTCTTTCCAGCTAAGTCTTTTGTCATTTCTGAACTTCAGTTCTTTTCAGTGTTTAACTCCTTGTGAGCTCGATCTTGGCTTTAGTTGTCCTCGGGCATCTCTGTCCGTCGGGAAACACTATGACTTTCAGTTCTTCTTAGGTTACACTTTGGTTCTACTTGGTAATGGTTGCTCGGGTAACTTGCTCGGGTATCACTCTGACTCTTCTCTCAGGGTTCTCTATTTGTCGGTGTGTATTGTCCATCGGTGTTTGTTGTCACTTAGTGCATATTGAACTTTTATGCATTACTGATAGCATAACCTTTATCTCTTCTGGTTCTTTGAAGTTTTTGACACTATGTATATATAACCAATCAGATTATATCAAGTTGACATCAATGACAATACAATACAATACATTAACTGATTTAATGTCTTGCATTGATTTTCTGCAGCTCGGTGATCATCAACTTAACATCTTCTAACATTTAATCAGTTATGGTTCATCACTTGTTACATTATAAATAGAACAAATTAAAATGGAAGATGTGATTCAACTTTCTTATGCACCTGAGAAAGTTGAATTGACACCCCTAGATAGACAAAAATTTGAGGAGATCTCATCTAGCTTTGAATTTTTCGAAGAGGAAGAATCTCCAACTAAGATTGTTTGAATGTATCCAAGACATAGAAAATCGCCTAAAACGTATTAACCAAAAGTTTGAAGATGTATTTTTGCTTTGAATACTAATATGGATGAGCCTAGATTTGTGGAAGATGCATTAGATATTTATGACACACAATCATGAAAAGTTGCTATGGATGAAGAAACAATAGCTTTAAAAAATGATATATGGGATCTTGTACCATTGCATGAAGGATGAAAATATGTTGGTTGTAAATGAATGTTCGAGAAAAATATTGGTTTCAAATGGAGGTATTGAGAAGTATAAAACAAAGTTGGTTGCAAAAGGCTACTCTTAGATTGAGGGTGTTGGTTAAGGTGAAATATTTTCTCTTTTTGCAAAAATGACATCCATTAATTTTTTTTATTTGTATTGTTGTTGCTTATAATTTATAGGTCGAGTAAATGGATGTAAAAAATTATTTCCGTCATGGTGATTTGGAGGAGGATATTAGTTTTACATAGCTATAAAATCATGTGGTAAAAAGGTAAAAATAATTTGGTTTGTAAATTAATGAAATCTATATATGATTTCAAACAAAGTCCTAAGACGTGGGATTGAAAGTTTTGATAAATACCTGTGAGTTTAAGAATTGACCATTCTAAATTTGATCATTGTGTTTATTATAAATTTGATGGTCATCATTTCTTTCTTTTGCATTAATTGTTTAAGATATGTTATTCATTGGTAAAGGGAAATACATGATTTTTGAAATAAAGTCTCATATTGATGTTAAATTTGAAATGAAAGATCTTAGTGTAGCTAAATACATTCTTGGGATGGAAAATAGAAGAGACAGAATGAAACAAAATTTATGGCTAGGCTAGAGCAAGTATGTGAATTAAGTTTTATAGAGATTCAATATATAGGATTATAGACCATTATGTGTTCTTTTTATAGTTGAAAAAAGTTATCTATTTCACATCTCCATCAGAGATGGAAGACACGAGAAGAGTAACTTACCAAAGTGGAATTGGAAGTTTGATGTATGCTATAGTTTGTAATAGACCAGACATTGCCCAAGCAGTGGGAGCTCTTTCTTGATATTGTAGACACCTAAATTTGGTCAGATGTACTTAATCAAATCAAATGGCAATTTACAAAATCAAATGGCTGCTAATTAAATCAAAAGGGACTAAATCACATCAAAATCAAAGGATCAATTAATAAATATATCAATTAATTAAATCTAAGCCTAAAAGGGATTAATCAAAGCTATGTAATTGATTTAATCAATTAGTTGTATAGTTTAAATAAAAAATCAAATTCAACCTATTCCCTTACATGGCTAATTTAATTAATTAAATCATATATTCTTTCAACAAAGGAGATAAGAAATTGATGAGACAATGAGAATCAAGAATTGAAAGGACATGGATCACTCCAAACTTTACAATCTTGATCATTCATTTGACCCTTTAACATCCTCACCACTTAATTTGTCTCTTTGTCCCAACCTTTGAGGCCAACATTTAAATGATCTCTCTATTTGAAACCATTTGAAAGCCTTCAACCCAACCAAGCTTTGATCATAATCAAGTTAACTCTACCCCATAGCCTTGGGAAATCCTATAAATACAAAGCATTTTGACATCATAATTAATCCTAGACGTTCATGAGCAATTGCATCTACACTATAGATAAATTCTTTGATATCATAGCATTTTTTTAGCATAATAGTGAGTTTTGAGAGCAAGATTGAATGAATTGCATTGCAATTTGAGAATTTGAGAGCTAGATTAGGCATTATCAAACATCATTTTTCATTCTAGGACTATCACTAATGGAGATTAAGGCTGAGAGCTTCATTAGCATGCTTAATTAGAGAACCATGGAATGCTTATTGTTAATTTTTCAATTATTTGATTAAACTTAGATTATCTTTCTAAAGAATTGATAGATTTCAAACTAATTTCATGGAGATATAGTTTATATATACACAAATGGCGCCCATTGTGGGGCTTTAAGCCTATAATTTCCTTTTTTCATCTTAATTTGCATATTTTTGTATATCTTCTTGTTGTATTTTACAGTTTGCCGGTAAAGGGATGCATGTGAGGTAAATGTTCACGCGTATGCAGAATGAAACCACACCTACAATATTTCTCTTTTTTGTCTTAAACTTATTTCACCGCGTACCAAGCCTGAAGTCACGCCTTTACACAGTCAAATCATGAATGTCGTATTTTATTTACCATGTGCAATCTTTTATATTACGCCTTTACTGTTCTGTTTTAACGCATTTTATGTGCTATTTTACGGCTGATCTATGTTAAATAGCACGCATTAATTTGTTAAATGCCGCGTACAGTTTTGCCAAATACCACATAAACAATAGTAAAGCGCCACGTATTCTCCTATTAAATGACATGTAGAGTTCTTTGTATTTTCAAATTGTAGCTTATTAAAATCAAAAAATTAATACTATGTGTTTTCTGATTTACAGATGAGCAGACATCCAAAGGTACAAAAACTAGAGCATAGAGTTTACAAACAGAACAAAAAGGTAAGAATTCTTGCAAAACATGCAAAATAAATTCATAATTTGTCCATTTTGGAAAGCCTAGGAGAAGAGGAGAAGCTTTTTGATCATTTTGTCAAAATTGTGAAAGCTTATAAAATCAAGTTTCCTACAATGAATTGAGATTAAAATTGTTAGGATCTTTAAGGAATTTGCAAATTTAGAAAAGATCCTTAAATTTTGTTATTTCATTTTTCTTTGTTTTTCCTTCATTTTGTTGGTTGTGTTGACTAACTTTGTGGGAGGAGAAGGAGAGAGAAAGATCACCACTAGGTGAGTTAAAAAGCAAGAAAAAGACTCATAAATGTGCCTAGCCTTTGCTAGCTACATAAAGAGGTATTTTTCTTAATAAGCTTGCAGTTTGCTTAAATTGTGGCATTCACTTTCCAAAACTAGTCTAATTGTAGCCTATTATTGTTCACCAAACAAGACATTAGGCCTATGCTCTCAACTCTTGTAGTTGATCAAAATGCCAAACATGTCAGATTTGGGGATAGAAAGAAAGGCTAAAGAATGAACCAAACATTTGCTTTTTAAAACCTCATTGTCAAGAGGTTGGAATTAACCATTTGTTAAATGTGTTTGGAAGAGAAGAAAGTAGTAGGGTCATGCTCTTCACTCTTTGAGTGAATCAAACTCCTAAACCTACCTATTCGATTCATTTCTTGCTTTAATATGAACATGTTAGAGCTATAGAGGGCCTACCTCCTGATTACATCCTTACGAGGATGCTGAGAGGGAATGATCCAAGTGGGAGACAACCATCTTAGTCGTGGTAAAGTCAGACCCACTATAATAAAAAATATTCATCCTCAAAAGGGTGGGTGACAAACAGATGTTGAGAATTTTCACCTCCTCTAGTAGTCCTTCGAGATTGAGCAAAATAATATTTTTATGCGTGTGGGAGGCCCTTGTAATGGGGGTATAAAAGAATCATCATTTGTTTGAATGGAAATTACATTAAAACCTGGTTAAGTAGCAAGCTTACCTCTTAAAGCCATGTTAAGAGCCAAATTTGACCTTAGGTAGCTTGTTTGGAAGTTTTTCTTGTCAAGACCTGTGAAAAAATCCAAGAACATACACTTTATGTGGTTTAGGATTAAAGAAACAAATTTTTCTATGTGTGTTGTGTTTGTTTCTACATTTTTCAAAGAACAAAACATCCTTGAAATTTGATCAGAAATTTAATTTTTTTTAAAAAAATCCATCAAAGAGTGACTTACACTTTTTTTCTGGTTAAGTAATGCCTACAAACCTTCTTGTCATGTGTACCAACTATTATGTGGTGCCTAACAACCCAAGTGATGTGTACCAAGTTTTAAATTCCATGTAGTCATTTGCCAAGTGGCACGTAAAATTGTCAAGTACCGTGTGCCAACAATAAAACAATGCGTAATAAGTTTCAAATTTCCGCGTAACATCATTCCAGTGAGCGCGTAAAAATCATTGAAGTATCGCATACCAAGAATAAACCAACATGTATAGACTGAGATAGTAAAACATGGGGCATTTCCCAAGGGTTTGGAAAATTTTTAAATTCATAACTGAATACCCTTTTGGAAGTTCTACATGTGTATCATCTTGTATTGATCACAATCCCTCATATTTGGAATATTCAAAATCATTTTTAGGGATTGATTAAAGGGATAAGCCAAGAAATTTGCAATTCATGCTAATGCTGACTTTCACTAGATCTCACTACATCAAGTCTACCTTGCAATCTGACGGTACATATCTAAGGAAAGAAATTCCTTTCCCAAGCGATACATTCACCTCCTCACAACGAACAGTTGAACCTACAAAAGAGGTGGAACCAAATAGGATTTCTTTTTCTTTTGGTAATATGGATCCTGATCTCATTAATCCTGTCAAAAAAGACACCACTAATAGTTAAAAGAGTGGAAATGCAGAGGTTAATAATAATGGGGGTAATGGAGGAGGAATTGAACCTAACAACCAAGGGGTGGACAACAATGGAGGCAATACTAACGCTCATGATGAGGAGGCTACCAAGGAAAGAGTAAACAAAGTGGTGCAAAGCCCATTCTTCATGAAACTCATGGAGAAAGTTCTAGAAAGAGATAGGGAGAAGTACTTCTTTGACCTAGCACAAGCAGGGCTAAAAATTCCCCGTGATTATGATGTTGATAAATTGAAACCAAAAGAAGATGAGACTAATCCCATCAATATCATGAACAAATAGTTTAAGTTATTTCAAATACAATTAGACATCATGAAACAAATGGGGGTTACTAAACCCTTTTCAATCAAAGAATTATGTCCTTTTCTGTTTGATAATACCCTAATTATGGTGCCATTCCCTATTAATGCAGTTTTTCCCAAGTATGACAAATACGAGGGGGCATCTGATCTATAAGATCACCTGCATGAATTTTTTGCCTTGAGCTTGGAGCTCATGCACAACACAACTTATTTAATAATATTATTTCCAAGAAGCCTTGGAGGAATGGTGATGGAGTGGTTTTCTAAACTAACTTCTAGTATTTGTACTTTTAAAGAATTTGCTTCTAAATTTGTGACACACTACTCCTATAACATCAAACATGAAGTCACAATGATTAACTTATGCAATAAAAAACAACGCGATGGAGAAGGGTTCTTACTTTTCCTACAAAGACAAAGAGTGGTATTTTCTCGATACCCTCGAAGTGTTCCCAAAAAGGAAAAGATGGACATTTTCAAAAATAGATTGAATACAAAAATGAACTACCGATTGAGATTACAATGTCCACGTTCTTTCCAAGACCTAATCGAAAATGGAGTCACAATGGAGGAAGTGTTATTGAAAAGTAGATAAATCAAACTCTACAAGGACAACCAAAATTCTAATAATCACAACACTTCTAAGAACAACAACAATAGAGCTCCTCCTAATAACAACCGGTTTTGGATCTGTAACCACCTAAATTTGGTCTGTTGCAACTATGGACCCTATTTTCCCTAAGTGTGATCATACCCTCGATTATGTCCAAACGACCCTGTTACTGCTTGGCATAATTCTTCAAATCAATTTAATGTCCTAGGTGATTTTTTATCACCAATTTATATTAACTATTATAGCCATATGATTCAAATCAATTCAAACCATTTAAATCAAATCAAATTCAAACATGGCTATAGTATTTAATTATAAAGGAATTAAATAAATCCCTAAATCAATTACTCACTTGCAAAATAACCCATTCCCCTAGTCTATTTAATTTAATTAAAATGGCTATAGTCCCCTAATTTTTAAAAAGAAATTAAATTGTTTAAATAATTAAATTCCTATTTTTGAATGAATTAAATAAGTTTAATTCTTTTAATTAATATTCTCCTAAACCCCAACCTAACCTATCTCAACCACTTCTACCTTGGGTTCTAACCCTTCTCAACCCATTCACCCTTGCTAATCTAATCCTTATCCTAAATTATACCCTAACCCACCTCCTAATGTTGTCACATTCCATTAAGGAATGATTAACAACTCAACCCACTTGAGAAAGTCCACTTTCTCAAGCATGACTTTCCTAAGAGACCAACTTGCCAAGTTGAGCCTTACACCCTCCCCTTGCTTCTTTAAGGCTTTCATTAATGCCTCATTAATGAAGATGACTTAAGCCTATGTCTCCTCCATGAATTATTAATGCTTAGGGCATTAATGTCTCTTACACCGCCATTAATGAGACCCTCAACTCATTAATAAGCCTTCTCTCTCTCTCTCTCTCTCTCTCTCTCTCTCTCTCTCTCATTCTTCTATAAATAGAAGCCATTTTTGAGAGAAAATAAGCCTTCATCTATTATTGAAAATGCATTTTTATGCTATTAGATTAATCTTAGACTCATATTTCACTTCATAATTCATGCTTTCACATTGTTATTATCTCCATTCTTAGAGCTAGAATGCATGTTTTCTAATCATTTAGCTTTTTTTAAACTAAGATCCTTCATGCTAGGTCGTATATGTCACTGATGGTAGCATAATCTGAGGGCTATTATGTTACTAATCACACTCTTCTTAGTTAGAAGGCAATAGGTCGATATTAGTTGGTTTTACATGCTTATCTAACCTTTTTGAGCTAATGCAATGATCTATTGAGGTGTTGTGTCTTTCTTATTAGGTACAAAATATACACACACATTTATGGTGCCCATCGTGGGGCAATATTTCCAACTTGACCTTATTTTCTAACACTTTTTTTCTAATTTGCATGCTCATAATTCTGTCACAGGATCATTTTTGACCATTTAGGATCGCATCCGGGATACGCCCTCGCACCGCGGAAAACGAGGCTCGCATCCAGGATTTCTCTGGTCATTTTCAGTTTTGGATCGCATCTGGTAAGCATGGGATTGCATCTGGTAAGGGAGATCGCATACAGTATGTTGTATCGCATTCAGTAGAATTTTAGGCTCGCATCTGGTTAGAAAGTTTGTGCATTTCATTTGCCTAACTCTAACATTTCAACAAAGTTGTGTTTTTGGTGTTTTGCAGCTTAACAAGTGATTGCAGGTTCTGTTCAGGAGTTGGAAGACATTTCTAATGTGTGTGGTTGCAGGATTTTTCAATTGCTTTCAAATACTAATCCCTTTCAAAGTTTTCCAAACTTAAGACCATTTCTCCACACTTGCTAAAACAACCAGATAATATGCTCTTTTCCTCTTGAGAAAAATCAGAAAGTCGGATGTTGTCTTATCATTTGTGATGAAAATTGGGGGTAAATGAACAAGAAATCACATCATCTAATTCAATTTGGGACAGTAAATGAACAAAATAAAGCACTAAATATGTGGGATTAAAGAATAAGTTCAATCGTTTAATTCTTTTTTAGATCAGAAATTGAACAAGCAACTCAATAAATTTTGTGGTTAATTGAACAAGGCAAACTTTCCTTTTTCAAGAAAAATCTTATTTTTCTTAAATAGGAACAACTAAATCAAGCTCAACATATCTTGAAGGGATGAAATTTGCTTTACGTGTTTTGGGAGAAAATGGTTTAGATTAGGAGAGTATGCTCTTCTTCTTCAGAAGAATCAGAAATCCAGACATCCAAAGATCGCCAATCCTGGTTACATATATTTAAATAGTAGAGGGCCTATCGGTTGAGGAAAAAATCTCCTAGGAACGACCCAAGTGAGGAAAGGTTTTACGCCAACCCTTCCAAATCACTATAAACAGTTGCTTCCTCATAGGCTAAAGCCTCGGAAGATAGAACTGGTTTTGTTCTTGGAATTTCGACATCATTCCTTGAACATATCTGGGTATATGTAGAGCGGAGCCGCTTGAATCTTTCTTATGAGACTACATATATTTGGGTACTCATAGGGCTATACACCTGAATTTTTCCTTGTGCAATTCTATGAGGGATAGTTTCGAACAGATTTCCCAATAATCTACATACAAACTTCAACTGAAAGAATTCCTGTTTCATCCCCGAAAGGGTGATAATATTTGTGCAAGGCAAAAAGTAATTGCCCCAATACACTCATCATATTGTGCCCTCACTTGCATTTGGAGTTGGCTAATACAACATCATGACTGGAGCCATTGTGTGCTTGGTGATGGCTATATTCTGATTAACATTTAAGTGTGTACCTGAGTCAACGAGCAAAGATTTTCATCCTCCACCTAGAGAATAGGAAAAGATGAGTGTTTGTTTCACCCTCCTAACAATGCAAAATTGTTTGACATGTTCAAAAGATCATTAAAAATATAATCTCCTCAAAACAATCAAAAAATTTCAAACCCTGGAGCGCAAGTGCTTTTCACACCTTACGACACCTCTTAAATGCAATCTAGAAATAAGCAACTTCACGCACTTTGAAAACAAAATTTTTAGAACTGACCAAACCGACAAAGATATCATAAGATCACATCCTGTATTTCCCAAGTCGCATGCAATGTTTAGGATCGCATTTGGTATTCTGGATCACATTTGGTAAGCACACAGTCACATCCAGATTCTAGGATTGCATCTGGTACCATCAGAGGCTCGCATCTGGGAGCTCGCATTCAGGGCAGTGGGTACTTGTAGAAGTTTTTCTTAGAAAGTCTCAATTGACTAGGATACCCTTTTAACTCTTTAGTTGGTTCCTGTGTCTCTTCTGGTCTCCCTGTTGTAATTTCAAAACACTTTTGAAACATCCACCTTGCATGCTTAGTCAGTCTTTCTCGATCAGTTCAATACGTGTGGCCTACTCGTTTCCTATCAACAACTTGGTTCCCAGCTCATTATCTGGGCATTCTAACCCTTTGACGCTGGAATCATTTACATCCACCAACCACAAACAATTACTTTTGCCTAGACACACCCACTTGAACGATCTGAAATCCTTACTTGCACTATTGGGAAACGTTAACAAAGTTGAGAAACAGACTTCATGGTTAACACGAGACGCAACCAGTACACAACTAAAGGATTGAAAGTGCCTCCTAAAACACCACACTTTCAAGGAGAAACATCTCACAGTTCCCTTCTTGATCTAGATTCCCCTGAAATGGATAGAAACACTAACAAATTGAGTAAGGCTTTTGAGGGTTATAATGATGGCAAACATGAAAAATTTGAAGGCACGGAAGAGGAAGAAATCCCCAAGCTTGAACATAATCCGTTTGGATCAGATAGTGAAGAGGAGATCCCTGAAGATGAATATGAAAAACTCAAACAAAGTAAACGGACCCACAAGCTATTGGAACGGATAATTAGTGACGATAAAGAAAAATACTTCCTCCATCTGGCATCCACAGGTGTCAAATTACCCAAGGATTATGATGTAGAAAATCTCAAGGAAAAGGAGGTACCAAACCCAATATCTATTCTCACCAAATAGCTCAATCTAATGCAAATGGAGCTCACGAATCTCAAACAGGAGAAGGAGAAACCCAAAACAAAATACTCTTTGGACGCCATTTGTCCATTTCCTTTTGACAAGAGTATCACTATGGTCCCGTTTCATCCCAACGTGGCAAGGCCAAAGTATGACAAGTACACAGGAGAAACTGACCCCCACGATCATGTATGAGAATTTTTTGCTTAAGCATCGAGTACATGCACAAACCTACATACCTCATGTGATTGTTTCCAAGAAGTCTAGGAGGTAATGCCATGGAGTGGTTCTCAAAACTAAGCCCTAAGGTCAATACATTTGAGGAGTTGATCCAATGATTCATTCAACATTACTCCTACAACATCCAACATGATGTAACTATGATGGACCTATGTAACACCAAACAATGAACTGGAGAATCATTCACACACTTCCTCCAAAGATGGAGGAAGATTTTTGCACGATATTCAAGGGTCATTCCCAAAACAGAGAAGATGGAAATCTTCGTTAATAATCTAGTGCCTAAATTGAGCTATGCTCTACAAATGAAAGCCTCTCCTAGCTTTGATAGAATGATTAAAAATGCCCTCCGTATTGAGGAAGTCATGGTTAAAAGAGGAGAAATCACCCTTCAAAATGAAAACAAAAGCAACAACTCCAACTCCAAGCCTAAATGGTGGAAACAAAACAAGAATGTTGTTAATGACGGAGTGGTTGATGCCTCTATAATTAATCCTAAACCTGAGGCATTCAATCTAACTAATGGCATGCAAGCAAGAAAAGATGCTAAGGTCACACCTCCCGTCCCCAAAGCAAACAATGATAACAAGGAACGAACATGGACTTCGAAACCACAAAGAACATTCACTCCTTTGGGAGAGCCTCTTGAGATTGTTATGAAAACATTGTTGGATAACAAAGTTCTTATGATGCAGGAGCATCCTGGGTGTAAGGGCAATCTTGCATCACCCAAAAATATGTGTTTTTCTATTCAATAAGGGCTATTTTGTACAAAGATGCTATTTTTAGAAACTTACTATTTTTAGTAAGTTGG
>MU223505.1:154185-176465 GCA_018584345.1 Thuja plicata
TTAAATAAGTTTAATTCATTTAATTAATATTCTCCTAAACCCCAACCTAACCTATCTCAACCACTTCTACCTTGGGTTCTAACCCTTCTCAACCCATTCACCCTTGCTAATCTAATCCTAATCCTAAATTATACCCTAACCCACCTCCTAATGTTGTCACATTCCATTAAGAAATGATTAACAACTCAACCCACTTGAGAAAGTCCACTTTCTCAAGCATGACTTTCCTAAGATACCAACTTGCCAAGTTGAGCCTTACACCCCCCCTTGCTTCTTTAAGGCTTTCATTAATGCCTCATTAATGAAGATTCCTTAAGCCTATGTCTCCTCCATGACTTATTAATGCTCAGTGCATTAATGTCTCTTACACCACCATTAATGAGACCCTTAACTCATTAATAAGCCTTCTCTCTCTCTCTCTCTCTCTCTCTCTCTCTCTCTCTCTCTCTCTCTCTCTCTCTCTCATTCTTCTATAAATAGAAGCCATTTTTAAGAGCCAATAAGCCTTCATCTATTATTGAAAATGCATTGTTATGCTATTAGATTAATCTTAGACTCATATTTCACTTCATAATTCATGCTTTCACATTGTTATTATCTCCATTCTTAGAGCTAGAATGCATGTTTTCTAATCATTTAGCTTGATTTAAACTAAAATCCTTCATGTTAGGTCATATATGTCACTAATGGTAGCATAATATGAGGGCTATTATGTTACTAATCACACTCTTCTTAGTTAGAAGGCAATAGGTCGATATTAGTTGGTTTTACATGCTTATCTAACCTTTTGAGCTAATGCAATGATCTATTGAGGTGTTGTGTCCTTCTTATCAGGTACAAAATATCCACACACAGGATGAAGAATACTAACAAGGGTTTGGTAAATGATGGATTTATGGAAGCAAACAACTTAAAATCTACTCCCTTCAATCTCATGCAAGGATCTATTCAAGCTAACAATGTGAATCAAGCACCTAAGGTTCCCTTCAATAACAACAAGAAGTTTAGAAATAATCAAGAGGATAGAAAGCCTAAACTCTTCTTTGCTCCATCTCCTAGAAGGAAATTCACACTTTTGGGTGAACCTCTTGAAAATGAATTGAGAACCCTCATTGCGAATATCATCGAAATAGAGGGCATAAGACAAATGATTGTATGGGATTGAAACATGTGGTGCAAGACCTCATTGATAATCAAGTAATCAAAGTGGAAGGACCCAAAAATAATGAAGATCACACAGCTTTCAAAACACCTTTCTTCAAACATGAGATAGGAGAATCTTCAAATACTAACAACAATGGAAATAATTCAAGGGGTAACAACAAATTCAACTTTAACCATAGCTATGATAATACTATCAATGCTCTATCAGGACATGGAAATACTATCATTGTTGTGGTGGTGAAGGAACAAACTAGCAAAGAGACCTCTAATTTTGTCACTAGGGGGAAAGAAACAAGGATCACCCTACAAGGAAGTGCTCCTAAACCTTTTGGTTCTACTCAAGAAACCACTTTGACAAAACAAACACCTTCTTCAACGAAGCCCTATAGCTTAGTGGATCAATTGCAAAAGACACTAGCTCAAATTTCTATCTTGGAGCTATTGAAACTTTCGCCTAATCATAAATAAATCTTGGAGAAAGCCCTTGTGGAAATGACCATTCCCAAAAACTTGAAGGAATAAAGGTTTCAAAACATGGTGGTTCATCTCATTACACCTCATTGTCTATCATTTTTCGAGCAAGATGACATGTCTATAAATCATCCTCAAAACCTCCCATTGCATAAAGAGGTTTTGATCCTTTAACATAATAAATATTACATTTAAATATGTTTTGGGGTATGAAATAGATGTATTTGATATGTAGGGGGTAAAAAAGATGCTCTCCTTTTATCCTTAGATACACAAATGAAGGATCCAAATTGATTAACCCCAAAGGAAGGAACAATGCATAAATGAATCAATCATTTGGAAATAAGAGCAAAGAGGAAGGTCTTAAATACCTTCTTATATATTTGAATGTGTGATAGGTTTAAAAAGATTAATAACTTTAATTTAAATTAATAAGAGAAAGATACTAACCTTAAAATGTTACAGATCTCAAGAATTCTATTTTTGGGGGTCTATACTGAGTTTCAGGAAAATCTAAGACCGGATCTTGAATAGAAATGCGGAGGCAAACAAAACCCAGAAATCTTTTTCCGATCTGACACAGTTCTGATTTTGACCCTCAAGTCAATGTCACCATTGACCCAGAATTTCCAATTCCAACCTAGGGAAGAATTGACCTAAAAATTCTCCGACAGCAAATCTATTTTTGGATCCTGAAAGTTTGCTGAAAAGGGTATCTGAATCTACACTCCAATCTGTTGGTCCAAACCTGTACCTGGAAGAAAAATGGATTTGTTTGTTTGGGGGGGGGGGGTTGCCTTGGTCAAACCCTAGTTTTAGAATTAACATAAAAGTATAATTGAAATTGCATAAGTAAAACACAGTAAATAAATAAATTCACCTTGCTTGTAGAATCCCTTGTGGAAGATTCGAATCCATGAATCCACAAGTGTGTATGCACCAAATGGATGTAGAATGTAGAATGTAGAATGTAAAATGTAGGATGTCTCAAATAAATTTCTTGTAGATCTTCAACACAAATCTTTAATGGATCTTTGAAAAGGAAGAGGCTTGGAGGATTGTGGATGGAGAAATCTTCAACAAGAGGGCTCCATGGAGCTTGAATCCTTCAATGGCCACCAATGGATTTTCTTGATGAAACGAGTGCTTGAGAAGTGATTGAATGCTTGATTATGGATGAATGCTTCAATGGCTACTTGGATTGCTTCAAATCTTTCTTCTTCACCTTTGGATCTCACTCTTCAAGTCTTTGCCTTAGATTGCTCTTGCTTATAGTTCAAGTCTCAATTCGTGGTTAGAGAAAATGAGAGGAGAAAGATTCCTTATATATGAAACTAGGGCACAATCTTCTAGAGAGGCCTACATAGGAGAATTAAATTATAATTATACCTATACCCCTATAAGAGGACCTATAATAAATATAATTTAATATTTTTTGTTTCGAAGACCAAAACAGCCGACTCGGAAGCAGGAATTAACTCTTTCCAAAGCCCGACATCTGGAAACCCTAGAAATCTGGAATTTGAACCCTACGTCAGAAAAAGGTTGATTCTGACCTAGGTCAAGGTCGAGGTTGACCTTGACCCAAAAATTTCAACCTTGACCCTGAGGTCAAAGTCCCATTTTTGCAGTCTGGAGTGTCAGAAATAAGCTCAAAAAAGTGGAAATGGGGCAGAACAGGGAGAAAAAGCCAGATCCAAGTTAGGGACCCATTCAAGGTGCTTGACATGACCCCAAACCACTTACTCAGAAGGCTAAACCAGTCTGCAATGGAAGTGCTTCCATTTTACGACTATACAGATCCAAAAACACCGTGTCAAAAAAGTCCTCATTGATGGAGGAGCTAGTCTAAATATTTGCACCTTGATTCTAGTTAAGGCTTTTGGGTTATCTAAATCATCCATTGATCCAAAGAAGAAAATCACTATCAAAGCTTATGATGAGGAGGAGAGGTCTTCTAAAGGAATGGTAGTTTTTCTCATTAAAGTGGGCCCAATCAAGAAGGATACCATTTTTCAAGTCCTAGATATGAAATTAACTTATAACATCTTGTTAGGGAGGCAATGGATTCATGAAATGCAAGCAGTGCCTTCAACATATCACCAATGTATCAAGTTTCCATACATGGGTGAGGAAATTCCTATTGGAAGAGACTCTAATCCCTTTCAATATTGTAACATGGTGAAACCTATATATGAATTATTTATTCTACACAATAGAGAAGGAGTCATTTCTAGTGCAATCATTGAAGAAACTAAGAAATAAGGACCTAGTTCAAAATTAAATGCTACTTCTACCTCAATTCACAATGAAACTAACTTATCCACATTGACTAAGGGAAAAAAGGTTATTTTTGAGGGTGAAATTTCTAATGACCTTTCAGTAAAAGTTTCTACTCCAAGGGAAGAAAGTTCAAAACCTTTTAGGGTTGAAAGAGAACAAGCCAAAGAGGACAATTATCAAAAGATGAGTGAAATGATGCACAAGTTTGAAAAACAATGTAAAATACATCAAAAAGGAGTGGGGGAATATTCTATTTCATTATTTGACTTACCCACTTCTCCAAGGACACATGGAAAACCTTCTAGTTCTCACCCACCTGAAAAGTACAACTCTCATTTTGTGAGAGGAAGTGATCAATCAGCCTTAGAGAAAGAAGACAATGAAGCCTTGCAATGGCTTTACAAAGATGAGGACAATAGAAGTGTTCCAATTGAGAGAGTTCAAAATATTAACATTCAAACCGACCAATATGGCAAAGGATTACAAATCATGCAAAATATGGGTTACAAGGGAAGATGAACCTAATGCATAAGAAACAAAGGCTTTTTAGAACCCATTCAACGTCCTTGGAGATCCAAGGATAAAAAATCAGGCATAGGATATCAAGAGGAAGGAAGTAGTTCAAGCAATATCCATGATTCCTATGAACATGTACATATGTTAGGATTTGAAAGTGAAGATGATTCCAACGAATATGAATGGGATTCTTTATCCAAATATTCTTGTCATGACAAGGAAATAGATGTCATTCATACTTATGCTCGCATAGCTAGTACAAGAAAACAAGCCAATATGGATCAAGGATCAAGTTTACACAAGTGCCAAATGATTCTCAAGCACCAAATGTAGGAAAAGCATCTAGTGAAAATCAATGGGTAGGTGAACCATGGGTACCTTTGTGGGTAGGAGATTCAAACATTAGGTTTAATCCACAAGTAATTTTTCCCATGAAAATCCATGAGGACTCAAGTGAAGAGAATTTTGATCCAAATTCTATGGAACACCTTGAACAAGCTCATGTCATCGATTTAAGAGATACAATGTATGGACCTTTGAATGAAGTCATCTCCTTAAACCCCGTGAATGAAAGCTTACCCAATGAATCCCTATCTCTTATCCATCCTGAACTTATTGATTGGGATTTGACTGAGCCAAATGACATACTTTATTTCCCTAATGACAATGCCATGGCCCTATACCTCAATGTGGTCGAACCATCTTCCATCAATGAACTCGATCCAAGCATGATTATGGAAGAAAGTGTACAATCTCTCAATCCACAAGAAAAAAAGAAAAAAAAAAGAAATGGTCTAGTGGTGAAAACCACCATGTGGCAGTGCTAGATCCAAAAAAGTAAAAATAAAGGATGTTTCCGAAGGTGAAAACCCAATTGTGGCACCTAAGGAAGAGATATTGGACACCTTTCCTGAACATGAAGAGGAAAGATCTCCCATATTAATTGAACCAACAAAAAAATTTAACATTGACACGAAATTGGAACCCAAGTTCATACATCTAGCAACATCTTTAACTCCAACAGAAAGACAAGATTTCATCAAGTTCTTCCAAGAAAAGAAAATCAATTTTGCGTGGTCTTATGTGGATATGCCGGGATTATATCCTAGTTTCATAATGCATCATCTCAATGTGAAACCCGAAGTGAAACTAGTTAAGAAAAAGTTAAGAAAGATGCATCCTCACGTGGCTTTGTTGGTCAAAGAAGAATTAGAGAAGTTACTAAAATTTGGCTTCATAAGAGTCATAGCCTATGAAAAATGGATTTGAAACATTGTACCTATGACTAAGCATGACAAGTCCATCCGGGTGTGCACCAATTTTAGAGATCTCAACCTTGCTTGCCCAAAATATGATTTTCCATTACCAAGCATTGATGCTATAGTGGACTTGACAGCGGGACACTCCATGTTCTCTTTAATGGATGGATTTAGTGGTTACAATCAAATCATAATAGCACATGAAGAAGACTAATTTTACTTTCCCTTGGGGTACCTTTTGTTGGAATGTCATGCCCTTTGACCTTAAAATAATGGAGCTATATATCAAAGGGAAATGACTACAATTTTCCATGACATGATGCACACATTTCTTGAAGATTAAGTGGATGAGATTTTGGCCAAGTCACATGAAAGAAAAGATCATCTACCTAATTTAGAGAAAATATTTACAAGATTGGAACAATTCAAAGTTAGGTTAAATCCTAAAAAGTGTGCATTTGGTGTCCAATCTGGAAATTTATTGGGATATATAATTTCAGCCAAAGGAATAGAGGTAGACCCAGAAAAGGTTCAAGCAATTATGGACATGGAAACACCTAAGAACATTAGAAAAATGATATAATTACAAGGAAGGCTCCAATCCATTAGAAGATTTATATCTCAATTGGCGGAAAAATGCCATTCTTTCACTAGGCTATTACACAAGGATACCATTTTCAAATGGGATGATGAATGTGAAGAAGATTTTACACTCTTGAAGATATACTTAGTAAATCCACCTATTTTGATGCCACCCAACAAAGATAAACCCTTATTATTGTACATTTTGGCAACATAACGATCTTTGGGGGTTTTATTAGCACAAGAAGAAGATGATGATGGAAAAGAAAGAGCAATCTATTACCTAAGAAGAACCTTGGTTAAATATGAGTTAAACTATAGTTTCATGGAGCAAGCTTTCTTAGCGGTATTTTTTTCTTCCCAAAAGCTACAAAATTATATGTTGATGTACAAGGTCAAATTGATTGCTAAGATTGATCCTCTCAAATATTTATTAGCAAAACAACTCTCACAGAAAGGATAGCTAAATGGGTGATGATATTCAGTGAGTTTGATATTGAGTATGTGGACCGCAAAGCCATTAAGGGTCAAGTAATAGCAGATCAATTGGTGAAGAATCCCTTAGTTTTAAATTATCCTATTATAATAGAGTTTCCGGATGTAGAAATAGTGAATGTGGAAGCAAAAGCATGAAAGTTGTATTTTGATGGATCCTATACTCAACATGGTTCAGGAGCTCACATTTTGTTGATCACACCTCAAGGATATACTATAGCTAGATCTTACAAAATATTATTTCCATATACCAATAACATTGCATAATATGAGGCTTTAGTCATTGGAATAAAAATGGCTTTATAATTGAATGTGACATAACTGCAAGTATATAGAGATTCACAACAAGTCATTAATCAAATTAATGATGAATACCAAACTAAAGATGACAAGTTAATGCCTTAAAGAGGATGGTAGATGATTGGAATTTTTTTTTTATTACCTTTGAAAAAATTCCAAGAGACAAAAATAGAGCAACGAATGCCATGGCTACTCTAGCTTTCATTACTTCAAATGCTAGATCAGAATTCTAGGTATGAGTTCTTGGTTGAAGAATTGGTAAAACCTGCTTTTGACTTACCTGAAACCCAACTCATTTTCCTATTAAATGGACATGAATAACCTTGGTATGAACCTATATTTACTTATCTTAAAGACCAATTCTTACTCTTGGATCAAACCCAAACCAAAAAGAGACATTTCATACGCCAAGCAACCTGTTATACTATGTTATCTGACACATTGTATCGTAAAAGTCTTGACAGAACGTTACTTAGGTGTCTAGAGAATGAGGAGTCAAAATTAGCTTTACATGAGGTTCATTAGGGTATTTGTAGGTCTCATTTGAGTGGGCTGAACCTAGCTAATAAAATCCTTCGCATGGGTTACTTTTGGAAAACCTTAGAGAAAGATGCTTGCCAATTTGTCAAAGTGTGTCTGAAATGTCAATATCACGGAGATATGGTTCATGTGCCCACACAAGAGGTTCACCCAATAGTTACACCATGGACTTTTTATCAATGGGGATTTGATCTTATTGGGATGATTTATCCACCTTCATCCAATGGTCACAAGTACATTATAGCTGTTGGAAATATTGTTTGGAAAGCTACAATGGAAACAATTATTATTTTGTCATTGATGTCAAACCTTAACTGGTGAGACTATTGCTATTTGTTTGAGTACCATATCTATTGATTGATGGAGGAGATTTAACAAGAAGACAAATAAGAATGGTTGAGTTATGAGGAATTACAAAGGGTACTTTATCAGTTGGCACATTGGCAAAGTGATATGTTGTTTATCTTTCACTGAGAGTTTACTGAGAACAGTTTATGCCGAGCAAGTTTTGTGTTGGTTGAGCACCAGTGTGTGCCAAGCATATTTTATTGTATGTGCCAAGTGTCAGTAAATTACCAAGGAACACAGTGTTGTCCAAGCAACAATATTTTGATGATTGATGAGATTTAAGATCTTTGGCCGACATAGTTGATTTTATTGGGATATGTAAAGTTAATTAAGGATAAGCATGTTTGATCTACACTATGTAAATGCATGGGTAACCGTAATTAATGCATGGATCAAAGATTTAATTGGTGATTGTATTGGAGAAATAAATTAAATGTAATGATGGAAAGATCTATTGGATCTGACCTAACCTAAGATCTATGATTTTGATTAAGCGGCAAAAGATGTATTTGACCTAGAAGGAGAGGTATATGATAACTTCAAGGGGTTATTCATGGAAGTAGCCAAGACAACTGTGTATGCAGAGTATGCAAGAAGGATTGCATGGTTAATTGACTATCTGGCAAGATCTAAGCAAAGAAGGCTGAGCAGAGAAGCAGAGAGATTGCTTGACGAATTCCCGAGTAGATTTGAAGTTTAAGATGAGAATGGAGGCTACTTAGTGAATTAGCATTAGAGCTGAATTGGATCTGGATTTGCAAAGTAAGTTGTATGTATCAGATCAAACCTGCTGATTACTTTCTAACCATTGTATCAGTTCAAATCCTTTAACCAGGTTGACCTAACAGTCATTGTATAAATCCTTTAAGCAAGGTGACATTTAGATTGGAATGTTCTAAGTCCTCTAACAAGGCCACTCCTGACAGGGTGATTAAATCCTTTAACCAGGTCACATTTAGCAATGTGTTTTGTAACCTTTAACAGGGTTGGCTCTTAATAGGGCATCACTTTAGAAGAGTGAAAACTTGATAGCATGTTATTGGTGGTTTTTCCCAAATTGGGTTTCCACGTTAAATAATGGTGTCAACTTGTGTGAATGTTTATACTGTGTTTTACTGTTAAGTCTCTGCAAGCTTATTTCATTTGAACAGTAAACTGCATACTTATATTGTTGACTTATGCTATCACTACCGAGAAGATCTAAGTTGTTTAATTTGGTATAAAGTTTCAATGGGAACATCTATCCCTATGGATAACTGATTCACCCCCCTCTCAGTTATTCTAAATTCATTCTAACAATAACTGCAACAAAATAGTTCACAAAATGGGTAGAAGTTGTGCCATTAACAACTGCAACGGGTGAACAAATCTCCATGTTTATTCTAAACCACATAATTTGTCGATATGGTATTCCTCAAGCAATTATAACAGACAATGGAAAGCAATTCAAAAATAAGGACGTGGATGAATTGTGTGAGACATTTCACATTATACACCATTCTTCTTCAATTTATTATCCTCAAGGAAATGGTCAAGCCAAAGCAAAAAATAAGAACATCCTTAAGATATTGAAGAGATCGGTTGATAATTTAGGAAGGGATTGGCATGTACAATTGAACTCAACATTATGGGCCTATAGAACAAGCATTAGAAAACCAACAGGGGCATCACCATTTTCTTTGGTCTATGGAGCAGAAGTTGTTTTACCTTTATAGGTTGAAATCCCATCTTTGAGAGTATCATTGCAAGGGTTGATAAATGATGAGGATTATAGGGTTGCAAGACTTCAACAATTGAAATTATTATATGAACATCAAACTCAAGCTTATGAACACTTGAAAGTGTACCAAAACCAAATTTCAAGGAACTACAACAAGATGATCAAACCTAGAGCATTTCAAGTGGGAGATTTAGTGTTGAGAGAGAACCCTAAGAATCAAGCAGAGTGAGAAAAGAAAGGGAAATGGGAAGAAAATTGGCTAGGACCCTTTGTTATTGCTTCTTCTTTTGGCACAGGAACATACAAATTGGTTGATTATGAAGGAGATGAGCTACAAGAACCTATCAATAGCATTCACTTGAAGAGGTTTTACACCTGAGCAGATGAAAGTGTATAGGTTGAAAGAGTATTAGATGAAAGTGTATCCGATGAGATTAGCATCATTCTTTGTACATGAGAAAAGTTCAAAATTCAAAAACATGAGAAAAATTCAAAATCCAAAAAAAATGAGAAAGATCAAAAAATTCAAAAATAATGGAAAATAAGAAAAAGCATAAAAAGAGGAAAATTGAGCATGAAGATAGGAAAAACATTCAAAAAGATCCAAATTTTTTTTGTCTTGGTGAAAACCTAGCAAATAGGTGCCTTGATGATATAAAAAAAAGAAAAAAAAGAAGAAAAAAATTAAGAAAAAAATAGAAAAGGAGAAAAGCGCCTTGGTGAAAACCTAGCAATAGGCACCTTGGTAGAAAAAAAATAAAAAAAGAGAAATAAATTCAAAAGGTGAAAACCTGGAAAATAGGCACTTTTTGATCTCTTAGGTCTTTCCTAGTTGCATTTGTACATATTGCATTTTCCATATCATTGTATATATCTTTGCATCTGTCATCTGTACATAGTCATAATAAAGTATTTGAGTTGCATTGTTAAAGCCTTTGTCACATATCAGGTTTCATTTGCCCAGATTACACATGGTTTCATATTCGCTTGGGGGCAGAATTCATTTTTCACTAAACAAATTCAATAACGACATCTTTCAGTCACATGACATGAGAGATTTTCAAAACTTCAACGGATAGACATTTTTGAACCTTTGATTTATATCATTGCTCAACCCAAACATTCGATCTTGAAACTTGATCCTTGAACTTCATGACTTTATTATTAGGATTAAAAATTGATAAAACCTATCAGATTAGAATGGATGGAATTCTATTAAATTTTTTGATATAATACAAAACACTTGAATTTTTTGATGATGTTAATTGAATCATGTTCTTTATAGCTAGTCAATGATGTTTCGACTAGATTGGTGATGTTGAAGACATGATATTTTTCTTGATTTTTGTGTGACTATTTTGAGGAACGACCACCAAAATATGTGAATTCATCTAATGACATGGTCATCAAAGAATCATTGAGGAAATTCATATATCAAGGAGGTTTGACCTTTGTTTGTTTATGCAAATGGATACCTTGGATATTTAGATTTTCCATATCTTAATACCAACAACCAATTGCAACATTGAATCCGATGAAACATGTATTCAGACTCCCATAGTTGATTTTTGAACTAGTGAGGGTTGTACTAGTTTCAATTGGTTACAATATCGATGAAAGAAATATTCATATTATCATTATGTGGTTATACAATCAGTGGTGATTGTACTTGCTCCTGGTTCACAAAGGCTCAATGATGAAAATATATCTTTTTTTTGCATTTCTTTTGCAAAAATAAAGTGACAGTTAGTTGCATTTCATTTTAGATTAATTGCATTTATGGGATTTTCAAGTTCAAGGGGGTTAATTATTCAAAGAGTTGATATCATTATCTTGGTTCAAATAAATCAATTATGAAGACTTTCTTGTGCATTTACCATTGCATATCATTAGTCATTAAACATTATTTACAAGTTATACATCATTAAACATTATTCATTTTCCAAATCCATTATAACCATTTCATCATTCATATAGGTACATTTCATTGGAATATTGCATTATCAAATACAAATAAGAAAATACATTTATTGCATTGCATTTATCATTTAGATTTGCATCCATCATAAATTAAAAAAAGCATTTAGAATTAGACTTGCATACATTTTCATTCATCTAAACTATGTTATATATAAGGCATTGCATCCATAGCATGAAAAAATAAAGTGCATCATAGCATCATAACTTCATCATATCATCAAAGAAAGTCTCATATATACCATCATGGAAATCAAAAGTGATCAATTCATCATAAATGCAAATCAAATATCTGACATATCAAAGCTACATCAAAGCAAGATGGTACATCATCAAAATAAATGATCTCTCGATATGAATCATGACCTGCTAGGGGAACCTGATGCATCTCTTATCCCTGATCCACCTGCTATACCACCTGTACCATTGGGATCTCTGTCTGATGATCTATAATGTGTACTAGGAGGAGCTTGACTAGAACTAGCACCACTGGCTATCTGATCCATCCTGGCCATGAATACCTACATCATATCTCCGAACTGATCTATCCTAATAGTCACTGTAGCCAAACTAGTCTATAATCCCTGCACATCCTGCTCCATTCTAGTGATAGTACCTAGTGGCACTGGAACCTGAGGAACTAAAGGAACCTATGGCTGAACATGCACCTGTGGCTATACATGAATTTGTGGCACCTACTGTGCTGGAATCTATGGACCTATAGGCACCTGCTGTGCTAGAATTTGTAGACCAAGACCCTGTCTAGCCTGAACAATCTAAGCTTGTCTAGTGACTCTCTATCGACATTGTCCCCATACTATAACTGGTACTGGCTGTACTGGTCTCATAAAGTAACCACCTCCCCTACCGTGCACATGACCACCCCTCATCCATGGACCTACATGTCCTCTACCTATGCCTCAATATCGCTAAGGATCTCTCCAAACCTGTGGACCTCTCTGTACTTTCTGTACTCTCCTACCTCCTCGTCCACCACCACCACCACCACCATCACCACCATCATTAGAAGGATCATCCATATCAAGAATCATCTCACTAGGATCAGTGAACCATGGGAACCCATGTCGAGCAAATCATAATGCATAATTTGAAAACATCCCATCATCTGATATGTGCTAACACATATCCCATTTCACATATCCTAATCTATCAATCTCATCACAAGAATTTTGGAAATCAACCTGAGCACCCCACATAGACCTCTCAGATCAAACTCGAGCATATAGTACTAAACCCTGTGGCATATCCTGAACTCTGCCATACTGTCGAGATACTCTATAAAAACAAAATCTCTCAATCACTAGTGGTGACCAACCTATCATCCATCATGGTAAACACATGTAACACAACTCATCATCATCCTCTCACCAAGCCTCACATCCAATATATGGTCTCCATATGACCTGATCTATATCATCGAGCATACGTCTCCAAAAATCTAACTTGCCCAACCGAGGCTAGATAACCATGCCATCATACAAGTATGCATACGATCATCCATGATCTCTCTGTCTGGTAGCAATTAGCCTTGAAATAGGGATATGCTCCCATGCCCATAATTGCAATAGAAAAGATCTGGCTGAAAATGCAACACTACCTTTGTAAACAATGTAGTGTAATTCATGATACAACTGCACAAGTACGCAGGAACCACAATCAAATCTCTATGGATGCGTGATCATATCCTCGATGATCTAACCCTAACCCACTATAAATCCATGACCTCATCGATCTGGTAACAGTAAATCACCGATCAATGCACCTAATACTGTAGGAAGAGGAGGGAAAGAAATAAACCATTCCCATGGAATACTCTCATCTCTAATCGTAGGATCTACAAAGACCTTTCTGCATGCACCGCCATCATAGACCTGATCGTAGTATACCTCATCTCCTTGAGTCAGGATCCTCAAAAACCTATACACATCCTTTGGCATGATAGTAATCTCTCCTAATGACAAGTGAAAGGTATAATGGTAAAAGTGCCATCACTCTGCCATAGCTATTAATTGTCCTTAGTTCATTTGGAACCGAGGTAACTCAGGGAGGAAATACAAACCACAATGACCAATCACACATCTCTCATGACCCGTCAACTGATATACCATATCTATGAGCCAAGATGGTAGGCCTCAGACATATAACTTCTGGAACTGTACCTATTTTGCAAATCAAGTGAATTCAATTAGTATCATCATTCTAGTGGATTATTCTACATCAATCAAAAATCAAATTAACCTATGGCTCTTTTTGAGAAACATCAACTATTTTTCCTAACTCTATATTGTGAGAAGGGGAAAACACATCAGTTATCCTATCCTACCTATCTAATTGATATTTTAAACATCCATCTAACTGATTATCCTAAGATCCTAAACACTTGGTTTTATTACTAAATCAAACCTACCTATCTTGGTAATCAATCTGGTATTCATTCTATCAGAGACAATCAACAACGATCAAGTTTTTCAATCATCTTCACCAAGGCATCATTTTGCCTATGTGTACATGCTATTTTGGATGGTCTACACATCATTTTGGGTTACATGTCATTTTAAACATCCTAGGAAACATTTTATTACTCAGATGTGTCACTTTGCCTAGTATGCGGTATTTCACAACATACGCGTGACTTCATTTTTCATATGCATAACTTAATTCTAGGTTTCCACCTAGGGTTTTGTATGTGGCACTTTACCTATCCTACATATTAAATCAAATATTTCTTACACACCACTTTGTTGTTTATACATGACACTTGCCTATGTGGACGCGCTACTTTATGTTGCTATGCGTCATTTAATATCTACTATGCGTTATTTGGCTAAAGTTTCATGAAAAAAACCTAACTAAGAATGAAATAAACATTTCAAAGCATTAAATGCAGTCATAAATGAACAAAGAGGTTGGAATCACTCACCGGAGGTCCATATTCGGCAGGTCTCTGATATCTGTGTCCTCTCTCAAAATGATGCTCGCGAATGGGGACCACTATCGTCAGAATATCCAAAGGGCTCAGAGAAAAAATGTGGGGTAAAAGTGAAAATGGATGGTAAAAATGACATTTTTACTTCTATTTATACTTTTTGACCTAATTTTCAGGAATTTTTCACCCTTTAGGGCCTTAAAACTATCATTTTCATCACTGGGGCATGTTGTGAACAATTTTTCATCTGGTTTTCTGAAATGAAATCACAATTGACCTAGTACTTGCATTTTTCAATACTTTGCCTCTAATATCAATTCTATTTTCATTTCTGAGGGGGCATCATATGGTCAAAATATGATTTTTTTTACAGTTTCACAACGACAGTAAAATTTGGGGTACTAAAATTTTAATTTGCTATCGGTGGGGCATTTCTGTGTTGTGTGTCATCAGTTTTTCAAATTAGGGTTTTTCATCAGGTAGTTCATCGAATTAGTGTTTCTCATCAGGTAGTTCATCAAATATAAGGTTTTCACATCAAGTTTTGCATCAGGGTTATCAAATCGGGATTTCATATCAGACATTTTATCAGATCAATCAGTCAATCAGACCAGGAAATCAATTTTCTTTGAATCAATGCGCTTCACACATCAATTCAAAGAGGGGCATTTATAGACACCTAAATTTGGTCAGGTGCACTTAATCAAATCAAACAAAAATTTACCAAATCAAATGGATGCTAATTAAATCAAAAGGGACTAAATCACATCAAAATCAAAAGATCAATTAATAAATATATCAATTAATTAAATCTAATCCTAAAAGGGATTAATCAAAGCTATACAATTGATTTAATCAGTTAGTTGTATAGTTTAAATAAAAAATCAAATTCAACCTATTCCCCTACATGGCTAATTTAATTAATTAATTAAATCCTCTATTCTTTCAACAAAGGAGACAATAAATTGAAGAGCCAATGAGAATCAAGAATTGAAAGCACATGGATCACTCCAAACTTTACAATCCTGATCACTCATTTGACCCTTTAACATCCTCACTACTCAATTTGTCTCTTTGTCTCAACCTTTGAGACCAACATTTAAATGGTCTCTCTGTTTGAAACCATTTGAAAGCCTTCAAATCAACCAAGATTTGATCATGATCAAGTTAACTCTACCCCCTACCCTTGGGAAATCCTATAAATACCAAGCATTTTGAGAGCATAATTAATCCTAGACATTCATGAGAAATTGAATCTACACTATAGAGAAATTCTTTGAGATAATAGCATTGTTTGAGCATAATAGTGAGTTTTGAGAGCAAGATTGAATGAATTAATGTAGATTCAATTGGAATCCAATTAAAAGAGTCTTTATATTTTTGAAGGGTATATCAAATTATTTTGTGTTATCATGGTAATTGGGTAGGAGACAATATTTTATTTGATATTCATGGTTGTGTGGATTTAGACTAGACAGATGACATTGATAACAAAATACCCACCGACGCTTATGTTGTCTACTTTACTTGGTGACGTAATCAATTAGATGAGTAAGCAATAGGTTATAGTTATTTTTCCACTATTGAAGCTAAGTATATGGAAGCTACTCATGCTTGTCAAGAAGCCATTTTCCTTAAGAGATTGTGTTTAAATATTGGAATAAAATCAGGAGTAGTGATAGCTTATTGTAACAATCAAAGTGTGATGCACCTATCTAGGAACTTGGATTTTCATGCTAGGACCAATCACATTGATCTTTGGTATTATTTGGTTAGAGATATAGTTGAAAATGGCAAGGTGAAGCTGGTTAGGGTAGATAATTTGATACATATTACAGATTTGTTAACTAAGGTTATCTGAATAAAGAAGTTTAGATGGTGTTCAGAGTTTATGAGCCTCATGGCTCCTAACAATTAAATTATGGTGTAAATACTCTCTTTTCTCTTGCAAGGTGTTTGAAACATGAGAGAATGATATGAAAATAATGTCTCAACCTTGAATTTATATAAGGTTACTTTATAAATTTAAATTTGAGTATGGATTGGTTTGAAAATTTCTAAAGCTTGAGGCGGGCTAGATAACCATACTGATAAATTTTTGTTTCAATATCATATTTGAATTTGAAGATTTTATTTTTTGATAAAATGCATAAGGTGTACAAAATATGAAGATAAAGAGCTAATGAAAGTAATGCATAAAGTAATATCACTATAACCAGATTAAGTTGGTCACATGAGAAAAGTAGACAATGGAGGACCAAAAGATGGAGGGGATACTTCCTCCAATCCAAAAACCCAAGAATAAATAAAGCACTCAAATAACTACTCAGGGAAAAAACAAGAAACAACATATTGTAAATACCCAGACATAAAAGGAGACTTGACATCTGGTGGGAGTTTGCAATAAAAAAAGTAAACTTGAGCACAAATATTTTCATAGAGACCATTAAGATTTCATGAATATTTGTGAGTATCTTTTAACCCTTGAGAAACATGAGTAATGCTACTTATTACATTTTGGTTAATTTGATGCCCTTAGACACAAATCTAAGAAGTTCTAGCCATTGAAAAATCCTTATGTTCTACTTGCAACATTCATGATAAGATGCAAAAGGTGGCATATGCACCATGAATAGGGACAAAAAGAAAATGAGGACTATGAGAATATTTGAAAAAGACTTTTTATAGAGCCATTAATATAGGTACGAGAGGAGAGTCTTTTAGCTTCAAGTGGAGAATAAAAATTTTGATTAATTATAAAGTAGCACTGAAAATGATCCTAAGCCTGACATATTGGTCACTGAAAAATACATAAGAAACTATGTTTATGTAGATTAAAATCTTACAAATCATGTACAGATCAAATGATAATGATTTGACTAAAATAGGTCCTTAATGAAAAACAAAATGCTTGATTTACTTCTAGAAAATAGGTCTACAACATTACAAAATAGTACATGACAATATGCCACATGACACATAACTTAATAGAAAACATCAATGAAATTGATATGAATCCTAAAGTTGGATTACTCTTTGCATACAAATTTTGAAACCATGCACATGACTGATCTAATGGAAGGGTCAACACCCTTGTTTTGCTGCTGATTTTAATAAAAAAGAATATAATCATTTTATTGTCACCATAAGAGTGCAGAAACAAAAAGGCACAAATCCTAAATTAGACAAAGAGGTTGTTGAGGATAATGTGGTGGGGAAGTTGCACACAATTAAGAGAGGGAAGGAGAGATTGGTTTTAATGGAAAGGAGGAGAAAGGAAAACCTAAAGGAATAGATCGAGAAATTGGTAAAAACTAGTAAGAGGTCCAACTCCATGATGACCTGGCAAAGGTCCTACCCATGATGACCAAGTTCTTTGCATGTGTTATACATGAGGAATTTAATTTCAATAAGTTAATAAGGGGGAAATCTATAGTGTGCCTGAGTTGGACAAAGATATTATTTTGAACTAGTTTAAGTTATCTAAGTGGATCTTTTGGAGATTAATCAAATAAATGTGAGGCCATGTTTTTTGCGAGATAAGATGGAGGCTAAGGGTAGGGGTGATGATCTTCCAAGAAATGTGTTGCCCCACTTTTAGTCTACATACCTTTTGACACAAGTGGATGTTTAACATGTAGTGGTGGTCCTGAAAGTGTCATGTGAGTCTTGAGTTAAGGTCTAGCTTTTCCCTTAGAATAGGAGACCTTTACCAGATTTCCCCAATTTGACTTCTCTTTTGTGATCCAGAGGGAATCTACATTTGAGATCATGTTTTCTTTGGGTAGGTTAAGTTCCCAATCTGGTAAAGGTCACGGTTCGAAGAATTCTAACATCAGTCTTATGTACAATTGAATTATTTAGCAATAACTCTTCATTTTGCAGCATTGACATGAAATTGGTTTAGAGCTTCTCTCCAACGGAAAATCACCTACAGAGTGTGTTTTCCACACTTAATAGATCTAAGGGTATTAGATGTCAATAAGGGTGGAAATTGAGAAATTTGGAATAAGAAAGCTTTGGGAATTCAAATAAAACCTATTTCAAGGAAGGAAATGATTGGGTGAGGAGAAATTCAAGGTGTAAGCCTATAGGCGAAAAAGCGGAAAATGGCTTCTCCACTACTCCAATGAGCGGGTTTCGACCTGCGGAGTGCATTTTACACCAAACCTTTGAAATGAAGGAATTTCAAGTAAGAGATCTATCTCATGAAGAATCTGAGATATAAAGAAGGCAGATGAAATCAACATATGCCATTTTGGCACTCCGACAGACCAATTTTCCCCTTTGGTGGATTTTCAAGCAGAGAGCACTCAAAAAACATTTCTCCGCCCAAAGGAGAAGGGGAAAAGTAATTTTTTGCTACCTCAAGAAAGTTACCGTTGCGGTTACTGAAGTGAAAAGACACTTCTTAAATGGCCTGTAAGAGCAAAGTAATTAATTCAAATAAAGCCATTTTACTTCATAACAGACTGTTTCATTAATGTTGAGGTCTTTTCATTCGTGTGGCGTGGGAAGTCGGCCGTTAAACAGTAAGAATTCAAAATTTAAAAGATCAGTTGGAGAATGCCAATAGGAGCTACCATTCATTTAAAAAATTGTTTGAATTCGAAGCCTTTGATATTGGTTGTTCTTTGCCCTTGCATTCTCGAGAGATATTCTTCATTCCCGGATCAAATCATTTGAAGTATGACTTCCAGATTCATGGGATTTCATGGAATGAACAACATTACTTATGAATGACATAAGATTCTGGATACGTGTCTGAAGTTCTTTGATATGCAAAACTTTTAGAACAGACTAAAAGCGGACCATATGCATCCCATCACTGAGAAATTGAAGGAGAGTGGATTAGTTGAAGCCGCTAGTTTTCCCATGACTATTCAATCCCCAAAATTGATCCGAGAATGCATCGCTTGATACAACCTAGATACCAGGAAAATCCTCTTGCCCAATGATATGGTGTTTCTATCCATTGATAGATAATCAGTTTAGAACACGCTTCGCATCCTAGAGCAAGCTGAGTATTAAAAAATGACATACAGTCGGGTGGTGACTGAATATATCGCCAAAAATTCAATTGCAAGAAAGAGATAATGAAAGCATGGTTTCAAGAGCCCAAGAGCGCCAAAGGGAAGCTTCCAAAGACACTATATGGCACTAATCTGAAGCCAGAGATCATAGACATTCTGGTGCTACTCCACAAGATCAGAGGTGAGAGTGAGGCACTCAATTTTATTGATCATCACTTCTTCCTGGTTCAAGTAATCTGTTCCCAACATCACTTCATTGATTGGGCCCTTATGGTAAGTGAAAACCTCTCGGAGGCCCTAGATAGAGCTAAGCGCCAGAATGAATTTTAGATGTCTTCAGTCCTTTTGCATATTTTGGAAACAATCCAAATTTGGCTAGGGCTTCCTAGATTAGAGGAATTTCCTGATGATGTTAAGAGTTACAAATTTTTCCCCTCTTTGCAATTGTACACTAGTTATGCACAATATCTTTGGGTTAATGATGCATTTACAATGAGATTATGTAGGGAGCTACAAGGTTGTCCAGAAAGGAGATTCTCTCCCAAAGCCATGGCTTTTATCATCCAATTCGGATGCTATTTTATTCAATTCGGAGATTTCTCATACCTTTGTCTTGCCGGTTTTGATGACTTTCCTTTGAAGTTGCCCAGATATCCTACAGATATGATTGTGCTAGTGGAGGTGATGAGGATAACACTGCAAGTGAATTTTATCTATGTTGATGCCAGGAAGAAAGGCTATGACTTCCCAATGACTATCAGAGCCTACAATTGTGCGTCCCTCTCTGAGGTGAATAATGTTCTAAAGGAATTCTCTAAGAGGTTTTCATTGGAAACCTATGATGTTTTGAGGCCCCAATATGATCTAGTTAATTACACTCATGATTACCTGCAAATGAGCTGATCTATCCACCATGTAGATGAAATTGAAGACTATTGGGCCAATTGTAGAGATGATTTGGAGAGAAGAGACAGATTTTATGCTAGATTAACCATTGAACAAATAAAAAAGTTCAAGATCGATCTTGCAGTTGAAGGGCTAGTAGATGACGGCTAGCACATGTATGATAATACCTATCTCGAGAAGATCAAACCCCTCTCCATCAGTTCCGAGCCCATGCTAAATCAAGCTGTCGGTGACTTCTAGACTCTAATGAGTGGTATTTTTAAGAGGACAAAGAAGTGGGTTGAATGGACGACAGGAAGAAGGAAGAGGTTGGAAAGGAAGCCTCCTACTCAAAGGACCTCAACAAAGGATACTTCCAAAATTGCAACAACTTCTTTGGTGGTACTCCCAACTATGACCAAGAGTTCATCTCAACCAGTTGGGGGAGGTGATGAACCTCCAAAAAAACAAGTTCAACCAAAGAAGTTACCAGCGTAGAGTCATGGATAGAAAATACTCTAGAACGCAAGAGGAAGAGGGGAAGAAGGAATTTCCAACAAAGACACTCTGTCATGATCCTTTCAGTCCAAGGCCACTACAAGAAAATAGAAGAAATTAAAGATGATGTCTACTCTGGGTCATGACCCTAAGACAGGACACTTCACTATGGAAGTGGCCAAGCCAACCAAGGAAGGTAGATTCGAGGATACGACCACTTCAGACTTTCAGCTGCAGTCATTTGATATGGGGTTGGATCATCATGACACCAAGGTGGACTGGTGGAAATCCACTAATGTGGTGACAGAGGAAGAACTTGAGGAGCTCAAGACTGCCAAGGTTCAACTGAAGGCAGAAGTGGCTGAGCTAACCAATTTCATAAGATAGCTCCTCACTCCGATTGCAAGCGTCCCCAACACCCAAACCACCTTTGATCCCAGTGTGGTGGAGAATCAAGCTATATTATCCAAGTTGCAAGAGGATAGGTGCTTCACACATATTGGAAAGGGATGGGTTGAGAGGCTCAAATCTGAGGGATTGGCAGTTGTTGAGCAGTTGGGTAATGCTCTCTTGAGATTGGAGACGGAAAGAAATAACATTGAGAATAATTTGCAAACTCTCGCATCCGAGAGAGTGAGGTGTCAGGAGTGGATAGTGACACTCCATGTAGCTATAAAGATGAAGACCAAAGAGGTGTTGAAAGCCAAGATTCTACAAAAGGGAGATGAACCTCTAATCAAGTGGCTTCAAATTCTAGAGTTCAAAATTGAAATGATCATCCAGGCCAAGACGGGGCTGTAGCAAGTAGATGTTAAGGTCAAGGAAGAATAGAGCAAAGAATTTAAGATTATTCAAGGTTTTCACATAGAATTGCAAATGAGTGGGCAAGGAAAAGAAATGATAGGATTGGCCAATTTGCAGTCATTTTCTGATTATGTGGACAAGCTATCAGAGCCATCTTCCACCCATTTGGACAAAGTGCCAGAGCTCCAGCAGTTGAGTGGATGTATTTATAAGGCCATGGAAGAATTGAAGGATCAGATAGATGCCACTAAGAGTCTAGATAAGGATTATTCTAGATGGCTCATCCAATACACCAATGTCCACATCAACAGACATGAGGAGCTCATCAGACTTATCACAACTACCACTGCCTATAGGGCTAAATTAGGCAAAGGGAATGAAACTGAAGCTTGAATAGATTCTCTCTTTGTACCAAATTTTGATTGATGTTGTAATAGATAAACCTTTGGTTATCATTT
>MU223505.1:176546-207687 GCA_018584345.1 Thuja plicata
TGAAAGATAGCATTTTGCTGAGTCAATTGTGTGTGTCTGAATACCATTTCTTTAACTGTTCCATTGCATTTCATTTGTCTTTCTATTGAATTTGAATGTTTCTTTGAAGTCAGATTTGCAATCTGTACTTGAACTAGATTTATGTGTTATGATTTGATACAGTTAATTTGGGGGAAGATATGTTGTTATCCTGAATAGGGAAATGTTTCTGTGAAATAGATTGATTCATCAACATATCATCATTAATCTTTAGTCTTGCATTTGCATTTTTAGTAGAGGTTCATGCATTACCAGTTTTGGGAGTTGATCTGATTGATGAAATCTCAGAGTTGGCTAGATTTAAAGTTGAATTCACCCCGCCTAAGCTATTTCTCGTATGGGTTTAGCTTGGTTTACCTCTTCTATTCTCGGGTCAAGAACATACCTTTGTTAGATTAGAAAAGATCAAGATTCACTGAAAATCATTCATATAAGGGAGCTGTACCTTCAAATTCAGAGGGAAATTGGTTTTTCAATAACAATTTTCCAACTGTTGTATTCAATTGTTCTTAAGTATTTTGGGTATTTTAGATTTAAATTCAAAAGAACAATCTGTTTACCAACAAATTTTTGGTGACTCTACTGGGGATATGAATATTCATTATAACCATAAGCATATCATGGAGAAAGATGGTGCTTCCCCATGAAAACATAATTCCTGTGCTCCAACCAAATCTTGGATTCAAAGACGATCAAGAGGATCTCATCTCCTCGTTGAACACTTTTGCGTGGAGATATATTAGAGATACATAGCACTATAGGAACGCTAGTCAAGTGCTTGAACAAGAAGAAACTAGAGAAAAAGAACTTGAAATAGTCATTGGAAGGAGAAATCTAAGAAGGGCACAATGCCGAGCAGAGTGTGAAGCTAGGCCATAGAATTAGTTGAAAATTTGGAGCCTAAAAGGTTTCTCAGGAGTACAAGGAAAGAAGGTAGCACAGACCCAATCTTTGAAAGACTTGGGAATGTTAACTTTGCTCCTTTAGAAGTACCTCGCTGAGGAAATAGAACTACAAGGAGCTAGAGTAGACCTTCTTCACCTCCTAAGAAAATTACTTAGTTGTCCACCACTTGCCAAGTGTTAACCTTACATGGAGTAGTTTCCCCTCCCATTATCAATCTAACGCCCTATCTACCCCAAGTAGCTATGGCACTTCCTTGGGCTTCCGTAGTTAGACCTCTACAATTAGCAACATATAATCCTCTCCCTTCGGGATCTAGAAAGAGCTTTCCCAAATTTTCTTGAGACAGGAAAGTATCTATAGACGAGCACATTGCCACCTTCTTTGCTTCAGTCAATATCCTAGCAGTACGAGAGGAGGATGTGGCCATCATATTATTTGTTGAGACCCTCGTTGAGGGTGCCACTGATTGGTTTCACCATTTACCTAATTCTTTCATCACTGACTGGGCTTCCATGAGAGCTGCCTTTGAAAGAAGGTTTAAAACTTCTGAAGATGAGCATGCCCTATTGACACTATTAACTTCCATCAAGAAAGAATCCTCTATCAGTATGAGGGATTTTATAGCTAAATTCAACAAGCTTGTAAATCGTATTCCAACAGCTGACAGGCCTATGATGAGAAATTTGAAAACATTCTTCATAAGTGCTATGGTGTCGGACATCAATTATGATCTAAGAAGGGCGAACCCTGCAGATTTGGATGTCACACAGAGAACTGATGTAGAACTTGAGGACCATATGATCTCATCTAGGAAATGGAAAAGAGAGATACAAGCTAGAACTAGTAGTAGCAATACTATGTCATTAGATGAGATGATTCAAAAATTTTCCAATGAATTCATTGCCTTCAAGAGGCAACTTCCTAGATTTAATAATCCCTACCAGTGAGACTTTCAGGATCAGCCTGGGAGAAACAACGAGGGGAGGAATGCCGATGGAAAGGTGTTACAGTTAAATTCTCCACTACAGAGGCTAGCTATAGAAGCTCCTCCTAAAAAAGGAAACATGTGTGCCTTCCACCTAACTACTGATCACAATGGAGAGAGCTGCCCTGATGTAGCTCGTGCTTGGAAAATGCATTAGACTGATGAGTAGAATGCTGGAGTGTTTGGAGTTGAACCAGATTCATACTCTCATGGCGACTCTAAAAACTTATATTTAGAGTATGAATCAGATTCAGAGCAAGAAGCAACATGTTACGCTACCATAGACGGGACCTATTATATAGTCTTGACATGAAGTCAGAAGGATAAGAGCCCTGCTTCAACACCTCCACTTAAAAATAATGAGGCATCTAACTCATATTCTAAGGAAGCCAATCAAGGAGTGAGAATTCTACAACCAGGTAAGGAGAAAAGCTCTTTTGACATTATTCAATTATGTAGAGATTCCAAAATTCAAATTTCCCCTATAGACTACCTTAAGTCTAATCCCACAGAATTACAAAAGCTAGTAGATTACTATAAAGAAGGGAATCCGGAGTTTAAAAAAATGTCATGAATACTATAGAAAATGAGTCTATATTTGCAGAACCAAATAAAAAAGGAGAACCTTCTATTTTGGCCACCTTCCCGGACAAAAGCCTGACCCATTCTATGTGTCATTATATATTAATGGTTGCAAGTTAAGCAATTGCATAATAGGTTCCAGAGCCTCAGATAATGTCATGCCATCAACTGTAGCTAAAGATGTAAGACTTACCCTCACTAAAGCCATGGTAGATGTTACTCTATGGATTCCAAGAAAGTACCCTTGGTTGGCCAAATTAAAGATGCTCAAGTGGCCCTGGCGGCACACCCCAAAAAGAAGATGTTGCTAACAATCCTTGTTGCTGATATACCTGCTAGTTATGGTTTATTGTTAAGTAGGAGCTTTTGTAGAGACCTTGGAGGGGAGATAAAGCTGGATTGGTCTCAAGCTTTAATCCTAGTAGGCAATAAAAAGATTAAACTAGTCCCGGAGGAGAAAGCTAAGTTTACAGTACTGAAATCTAATGACCCTAAAGCCCAAATTCTATATCAAGAATTAGAATTTGGTAACTACATGTTGTTTACTAATGACCACAATGAGGAAATGGAATCTAGGGAAGAGGAAAAGCAGTTTTCCAGCGAAGAAACACTACCACAGATCTGGACCCTTGAATTTGATGGTAGTTGTGCATCTTCAGGATCTGGTGCAGGTGTGGTCTTGATATCACTAGACAGAGTATGCAAACCCATAGATTATAAATTGGAATTTGGGAACACCAAAAATACTACTGAGTATGAAGCTCTCCTATTAGGGATTATTGCTGCAAAGGAAAAAGGTGTGAAGATCTTGAGAGCTCGTGGTGATGCTGAGCTGATCGTGCGTCAAGTAAAGAATCAATACTCTATAAAAAATCCCTAATTAAAAACTTATAGAAATAGAGTATGGGACCAAATAGAGGCACAAGATGCATTCTTTATTGAATCTGTACCAAGAGAATTAAACTCCAAGGCAGAATCCTTGGCCGTGTCAACTTCGCTACTCCTCCCTCACCCAGAATTCAAAGATAAGAAGTACCAAGTGGAGATTGTATATCGACCATCTGTGCCAGATAATGTAGAAGATTGGCAAGTGTTCAAAGATGACCAGAACCTCCTTCTCTTCCTGGAAAGCGGTGGTAGCTTCCATGAGGATGTCCCTAATAGAAATAAAGGAGACCATCAAGACAAGCAAAAGAAAGATAAGTCCGATGTCATCCAATTACAAGGTAACATCATTCTGCCACATTTGGTCACTCTTGAGAAGCTTTTCAATAGGCATGACACCTTTGTTAAGAAGAAGAGAATCGAGAGAGGTCCTACCACTAGTGAATATGAGGGGATGAATATAGGAACTGAGAAGGATCCAAAGATGATCAACATTGGGAAATGCTGCACTGAAAATGAGAGGGAAGAGGCCAGGAAACTCTTCCTAGAATACCAAGATGTTTTTGCCTGGAGTTATGAAGATTTGAAAAGTTTTATGAATGGGAAATTCAAACACCAGATTCCTTTGAAACCTGAGGCAACTCCATTCAGACAAAAACAAAGGAATTACAACCCAAAATTTTCTGATGCTATATTCAGGGAATTTGATAAAATGCTCAAAGCAAGGATCATATATCCTATCCACAATTCTACTTGGGTAGCAAATATAGTGCCAGTGAGGAAGAAGAATAGAGAAATAAGAATCTGTGTTGATTTTAGAAACCTTAATCAATCCTCCTTGAAGGACAATTACACACTCCCCAATATGGATCATCTCTTGTAGATCGTGGCTAGAGCTGAAATGATGTCCATGTTAGACAGCTTCTCAGGGTATAACCAGATTGAGGTTGAAAAAGCAGACCAACATAAAATGGCTTTCACTACTCCATGGGGCACCTTCGCGTACCACAAAATGTCATTTGGGTTAATCAATGTTGGGGCTAACTTTCAAAGGGGCATGGACCTTTCCTTCAATGATATGAAGAAAAAAATCATTGGTATGTATCTAGAGGATCTTACTATATTTTCTAGGAAAATAGTAGATCATATAAATGACTTAAGGAGAGTATTGCAAAGGTGTCAGGAAGATAGGATTTCATTGAATCCCAAGAAGTCAGTTTTCTGTGTAACTGAAGGGAAATTGCTGGGCCACATTGTCTCCCAAGAAGGCATAAGGATTGACCCAGAAAGGGTAAGAGCAATCCAACAATTAAGTTTACCTATGAACAAAACCAGAGTGAAATCATTGGCCAGGTAAACTTTCTCAGGAGGTTCATTCCAGATTTTTCTGAAATCACCAAATGCATAGTGGACAAGATGAAATGGAATGTGAGTTTCAAATGGAATGATCCTGGTAAACAAGATTTCAAAGTCATAAAGGACACCATAGCCAATGCTCCTGTGTTATGTCACCTAGATTATAAGAAAGATTTCATAATCTATTGTTATTCTTCTGAACATACTTTATCAACCATTCTCATGCAGGAGAATGAAGAGGGAATTCAAGCTCCCATTTCCTTTATGAGCGCACCTCTAAAAAATCATGAGTTGAGATACTCTCAGACTAAAAAACACATTTTTGAAGTTGTAAAGGATTTAAAGAATTTCAGATTCTACACTCACACTCTCTTGTGTATGTGCCTAATATTGCAATAAAAAGCATCCTCACCCAACAAGATGTAGGATGTAACAACATAGGAGCATGGGTAGCTAAAACCCAAGAATATGAAATAGAGATGAAGCCCACCAAGCTGGTGAGGGGAAATGCACTGTGCAAGGCAATGGTGGAGAATCAAACAAACGAAGACCCAGAAGCTGTACACTTAGTTTTGGCAGTAAGTACGCAAGACCCTTGGTTTGAAAATATCATATATTTTCTGACATATGGTCAATGCCCTGAAGGGTTAACTCCAAAGCATAGAAGGGACCTAAAACTAAAAGCTTCTAAATATGTAATCTAGGAAGATAGATTGTATAAGAGATCTATAGATGGAACTTTCCTCCGGTGTGTCGACAGACAACAACAAGAGAAGTTGTTAAAGGTGTTTCATGACAAAGCTTGCAGAGGACACTTCTCCTCATCAGTCACTGCATTCAAGATTTTAAGATAGTTTTATTATTGGCCATGAATGTTTATAGATGCATACCATTGGGTAGCAAGGTGTGAGAAATGCAAAATGTTTACCGGAAAGCCACAGTTGGTAGCACTACCTCTGAGACCAGTGGTAATTGAAGGTCCTTTTCAGCAATGGGGTCTTGATTTTATTGGTCCTATAAACCCCATGTCTAGTGCAGGTCATACCTACATAATCACTATGACTAATTACTTCACGAAATGGGTGGAGGCAAAAGTGACCAAGAGAACTACTTCAAAAGTAGTATGTGAGTTTATCAAAGAAAACATTCTAGTAAGATTCAGTGTGCCTATTAAGTTAGTTATGGATAATGCCTCATACTTTTCTTCTCAAGAAATTACATAATTTTTCTTTGAGTATGACATCATGATCAGTCACTCATATAATTATTTTCCTCAAGGGAACTGTCAAGCTGAATCTAGCAATAAAAATTTGGTAAACATCATGAAAAAGCTTGTAGCAGACAACCAGAAAACTTGGCACAAGAAGATCTATGAATCCCTCTGGGCAGATAGAGTGACTCCCAAAAGAGCCATCAGTGTATCTCCTTTTGAACTTGCTTCTTGGAAACTAAGGACAACAGTAGAGGATGTCATATATGAAGATGGTTTAGAAATGAGGATTCTGTACCTGAGAAAAATGGAAGAAGAAAGGGAGAAAATGGTTGATCATATCACACGACATCAAATGCGTGTGAAGAACTTGTTTGATAAAAAGAGTAGACCTCAAAAATTTATGGAGGGAGACATGGTGCTATTGTGGGAAAAACACAGGGCACCCAAAGACATGCATGGAAAATTCAAAACACTATGGAAAGGGCCTTTCAAGATCCATCAAGCATTTGAGAAGAATTCTTTTAAATTGGTATATCCAGATGGTGAAGCACTACCCCTGATGTATTATGGTCAGGATTTGAAACTCTACCAGATCTAAATTGAAAACAGGTAACCCCTGTATTGTACCATAGTTAAGTTTAGTTCCTATTTTTGTTTTCCTAGTTAAGTTTCCTTTCTGCTTTCCTTTTTGTGTCTTGCTTTAGTTTTGTTGTGAGCTGCCTTTTATTGAGCTTTGCAAATCTAGAGATTTGAGTTCCTTCCTTGGACATGTGAATGTCCAAGTCCCTAGATAGAGCCATCTGTTTCCCCACTTTTAGTCTGCATACCTTTTGACAAAAGTGGATGTACATCATGATCTCCCAGCTGGACAGACAACAATCACATGATACTACTCCCCCAGAGCCTCCTATGCAAGAGTCAACCCACAGTTCCTTCACCTGTGAGACCATCTTCTTTAGAAATTTTAGGGAAGATGAAGAGGAATTTGAATTGCATGGATTCTTTGATGAATCTATCCCGCCCTTTGAGGCCAATGCCTTCACTAACCTGCGGACTCCATACAACACCCAGAGTTTGGTTGGTAAAGGACCAGCTTACACGCCTACCCCCCTATCAAGGACACTCCTCTCCAGGATAACACAACTGATCGACCCGCCCCTCTAAAAGGTTCTAGCTCTAACCAAGCGAAAGACCTAGCCGAGAGAAGTCATCAATTCCTGGGAGGAAGATTCAACATTACAAAGGTGTTAGAACAAACCACCACCTCCATGACCTTGATGGAGGTTTTGCTAAATTGTCCCGAGCAGAAGAAGTCTCTTCTAAAACTCTTGGGAAACCCAGAACTTGTCAGTCGCCCACCCAAGACTGTCTCTTTTGAGGATGCCAACGCGGTTGTCTTCCAGGGAAACAATGAGGATCCTCCCTTCCTAATAGGCCTGGATATCCAAGGCAAAAAAATACACAATTGCTTAGTAGACTCTGGAGCTTCAGGCAATATCATGCCCTTATCCATATGCCAGAAGCTCAGATTCCATCCCACCCCATCTAATGGTGCAGTGATTCAGATAGATAAGACAATCGTGAAAATGGTGGGGGAATTGAAGAACGTCTAGATACAGCCAGGATAGCCAGCATAATCGATGTCTAAGTGGTGGATATCCCAGAGACTTATTGGATGTTATTAAGTTATAATTGGTCTAAGTCCTTGAATGGATACTTTTTGACCGACTTCTCCCACTTATGGCTCCCCTGGGAAGGAGAATCAAACAAGATCTAGGTTAAAAGTGAACCCCGAATGAAGTAGGCTCTTACCGAGGTCGGGAAGGTTAGTGAGGTCTTCTTCTTTGAGACTTCCCCCGGGGTGTATTGACCCTTTGAAATCCTAACATTCAATTTCACCCCCGGGGAGGATCCCATAGTCCTACAAAGAACCCAGGACCTAGAAGAAAAGATAAGAGTTGAGGTTGTGTCTCAAGGTGCCACAACGACCGCCGCTATGCTCCTATCCAGCACTTGGTGCTGAGAACACTATCATAAATATTCAGAACTAGAGTGCAGACTCTGCCTTTCCTTCGCTACCTGGCACATCGACACCTTCCAGAATAAAGAATGCATAACTGATTCCCCGGGGGCCAGTGTTCCTATGGGATGCACTCCTTTGGTGCCATCCCCTCGGGAATCCCAAATTCAAACTCCTCTGGAGGTAAACCCCACCCATACGCTGACAGTTCAGGAGGAAGCTCCTCCTAAGTCTCCCAAGAATAATCCAAAGGCTACCCCCTCTCTCCAGCTCAAGAACACAAGTAACGATTTGTGGACCCTCAAGTTCAATGGGTCCCGATCCAAACAAGGCTATGGGGCCGGGGTAGAATCAATCAACTTGCGAGGGAAATCCTTCCTCACATCCTACAGACTATAATTCAACTGCACAAACAATGTTACAGAGTATGAGGCTCTTGTACTTGGACTCTTATTTGCATTAAGGAAAGGAGTCACCTGCCTCTGAGCTTTGGGTGATTTAGAGTTGGTTGTTAAACAGGTCTGAAGTCAATATACATGTCATGACAAGAGGTTGGCCGCATACCGCAATTGGGCTTGGAGCCTTATCGAATATTTTGATGCTTTTGGCATTGATCTTATTCCCCGGCGACGAAACTATGTCCCAGATGCCCTTGCCGTTTCTGCTAGCACACTTGAGCCCATGGCCGACTCGCGACTCTGGAGATTTTCAGTTGAGATGGTCCCCACCCCGTCCATTCTAGATAATGTCACCCACTTTCAGGTTTTTGAGGACAATCAACATATCCTAACCTTCATGGCCAATGTTGGTGTCTTTGAAGACCAGGTAGTGGAGGAATGAGACCATGATGATACTGGGCAGGGTGATGAAGATGATGGGATCATTGACCTACCCACTAACACCATCTTGAAGGGGATGGTTGCACTTGAATGAATCTTTGACTCAGACCCTCAGGCCTAAGAAAAGATGTCATCTTCCTCTGAGAGAGGAAAGTTTGAAAAGGTAAACATCAACCAGCCTGGTGAGGAAAAGACAATACACATTGGCACCTCCTGTTCCCCTGAGGAGAAGGAGAATATTCTCATGGTTATTTGAGAATACATAGACATGATTGCATGGGGATATGAGGATCTAAAAACATACAACACATCCATTATGACTCATACTATCCCCCTGAAGCCTGATGCTAAGCCTTTTTGGAAAAATAAATGACCGTTCAACCCACTAATCGAGCCTTTGATTTGTCAGGAGGTGGAGAAATTACTGTCAGCCTGGATAATCTTTCCAATCTGACACACTAAATAGGTTGCCAATCTGGTCCCCGTGACAAAGAAGAGCGGTGAAATTCGCCTTTGCGTGGATTTCTAAAACTTGAATAAGGCCTCCAAGAAAGACAATCACCCTCTCCCCTCGTTGGATGAGGTGTTGCAGATAGTAAATGGATCCCAAATGATGTCATTCTTGGATGGGTATTCTGGGTATAACCAAGTCATGGTTAAGTATGAAGATAGAGAGAAAATAGCGTTCACCACCAAGTGGGGAACATTTGCATACATGAGGATGCCCTTCGGTTTGATTAACGTAGGGGCCACATTTCAAAAGGCCATGGACATTGCATTCAAGGGCCTTGTGAATCGGTGAATAATCATCTACATGGATGATTTGACCATCTTTTTCTGGGACAGGCATGACCATTTTGCCTATCTCACTCAGATTTGCGAGAGATGTCGCCGGTATGGAATATCCCTCAACCCCAAGAAGTGCATATTTGGGGTCACTGAAGGGAATTTTATCGGGCATATTATCTCTGAGAAGGGCATATCCATTGACCCTGAGAGATTTGAAGCACTAATAAACTTACAAATGCCCGACAACAAGAAAGAGATGCGATCCTTCTTTGGAAAGATCAACTTCATCTGGTGGTTCATTACTGGATTCACTGAGATAGTCAAACCACTCAATGAGATGATGAAAAAGGATGCCAAGATTGAGTGGAGTCCCGAAGCAAAGTGGGCTTTCACCCAGTTCAAACGAACAATAATGGAGGCACCTGTCCTGGCTAGTCTGGACTATTCCCTCTTGTTTTACATTTACTCCTTTGCTTCACCGCATTCTGCCGCGATGATATTAACCCAAAAGGTCAAAGGGGAAGAATGACCCATAGATTTCATGAGCTCCCCCTTCAAGAATGCCAAAGTCTGATATTCATCACTAGAAAAGCAGGCCTTTGCTCTTGTTCACACCGCGAAGAAATTTTGGCATTACATTCTCTGAAGCAAAGTGCATGCTATCGTCCCAGATAAAGTCATGAAGTCTCTGCTGATGCAGAGTGAGTTGGGAGAAAGATGGGGGAAATGGATGGCCATACTCCAAGAATATGATTTAGAAATGTATCCCATGAAGATAGTCCGAGGCCAGGGACTGAGTCGAGCGATGGCAGAAGAGACTCCCCGCATAGAATGTCAAACTTACACGGTGGAGTCCATCTCTCAAGACCCATGGTATACCGATTTGGTATACTTACTACTGAATAACAAATGCCTAGAGGAGCTACCTCCCAATAAACGTCGCACCCTACGGATGAAAAGTGCTCACTTTATGATCAAAAACATTACGCTTTACCGCAGGAACTACGAGGGGGTGTACCTTCGGTGCATCGACAGGGACCAAGCTGCAAAGACGATCGATGAATTTCATTAGCAGTTTGGAACTGGGCATGGCTCAGTTGATGCCACCAGCCATTAGATCCTTCAGGCTAGATACTATTGGCCCTGTATATTTAAAGATGCTTACACTCACGTTCGGAGGTGCCACACTTGCCAAACTGCGGTGCATCGTGAGCGTAACTCGGCTATGCCTTTGCAACCAGTCTTTGAGGCTAGGCCCTTCACCCAATGGGCATTTGAATTCATTAGGGAAATCAACCCCAACTTTTCTACCAACCACCAGTATATTCTTACTACTACGGATTACTGCACCCGGTGGTCCAAAGCTATACCTTACAAGAATAACATAGCAGACGTGGTTATCAAATTCCTAGAAGAAAACATTGTCATGAGATTTGGAATGCCCTTCGCTTTAGTATGTGACAATGGTCCAACATTTTCTTCAGTGCAAGTACTCGAGTGGACCTACAATTGAAAGATCACTCTGAAGTTTTCTAGCAACTATTACCCCCAGGGGAACGGTGTTTCTGAATCTACGAACAAAAATTTACTTGAAGTGATCAAACACCTGTTAGAACAGAATCCCCAGGATTGGCACCAAAAGTTGAAATTCACCCTCTGGGCAGATCACATTTGAATCAAGGCTGCCTTGGGAATGTCCCCATTCTATGTGGTTTATGGCCAGAACCCTGTGTTCCCAATCAACTTACAGATCCCAGTTTTGCAGTTTATGCAGGAATTCAACAACTGGGATAACATTGTGGAGGTTTGGCTCCTAAATCTGGTACAGATGGAAGAATAGTGAGACACAGCCCTTGAACATTTCACGCATCATCAAGCGGTGGTAAAATGATGGTTTGACCGCAGAGCCCAATACAAGGCTTTCCAGATTTCAGACTTGGTCCTGTTGTGGGACAAGGCCCGGGAAAAGAAAGGCAAGCACACCAAATTCCAATGGCTCTGGCTTGGACCATATTTAATCTCATAAATCTATGGGGTAAATAATTACCACCTTAACGCCATGACTAGAGAGCCTGTCCCATTGCCCGTCAATGGATAGTTTCTCAAACATTACTTTGAGTAAGGTAAGTTTGTCCAAAATTTTATTTTTATGTAAATCCCTTCACTTATAAATATTTCTTTCCCAGTGCCTTGTTGGGAGGTACCTTGCCTTGTAGATATCCTTGCTGGTTGCCCTCCGGGGCAGTCCTTTTTTTGGTGGTTTTCGTTTTTGTTTCTTGTTTTCTTTTCGGGTTCTGACATTTTGTTCTCTCCTATGAGGATTGGAATGCCTCGCATAAACTCTGGTCTCCAGGATGATGTCTGTAGCATGGTGAACTTGAGAATTTGTCTTTAGCATGATGGAATCAGTCCAGTCTCTGAGGCTATTTTGCGGGTTGGGTGGTACATTTTGAGAAATCTCCATCAGATTTATTTCTGAAGGTCTGGAAATCAGTGAAATAAAAATAAGGAACAAGTAATCGGACACACTGAGGGTAGATCAGTTGTACTAGTTGGTTGACCCAAGTCTGAACCTTTAAAAGGATTCTTTCTAGATCTGGAGTTTTATCCCCCATTCAACATATAAAATAGGTGGAAGGGTGCAAGAAGTACTACCATTAAAATTAGCTAAGCTTAAGCTTGATGGTGAAAGAAGTACCGCCCTCCCACCTAAAAATGTGCAAAATAACAGGAAAAGGGAAGCGGGACAAAACTCTGGTCTCCAATAGAAATCAGAAAATCTGATGACTTTGTGGTTTGATGTAATTAGTTCCTCCTCTCTACTCCTCCCAGAGGTCATCGACTTAGTTTCCTTCCAAAGCACACACTCCACCACTGATGAAAAGATCATGGACTAGATCCTGTGTGGCCGGATTTTCTCAGACATGTTACTCTTTTCCTGTAAGATACTTTGAGTAATGACTTGTTCTAGTTTTTGCTAACCAAAGATTCTATATTTCTCAAATGCGCTAAGACATTTGTCCCAAATAGTCACCATTTGTTATGCCCTGCATCCCCGTCCCTACATTTTATGTGCAAAATGTTGGATCCCCCTTTTTGCTTTCTGCTTTTGACTCTTGCCTTGGTCTTTTCCTTTGTTTTCTTTGTTTTCCTTCTCTGGGGTTTTCTTCCCCGTGGTGTCATTTGGTTTTGTTGGTCTCTCGTGCCTCCGAGACCATGGACTCCAAAATTCTTTGCCATGATGTCTTCTTTTCTTAAGGTGACATCGTTGCATGAAATCCCCGGGCCTGGAATCTGGAGGTCTGTCTGTCTGGAGTTTGTGGAAGGAAAGGTGAGGAAGGAAAGGTGACTTGCTTTTTACCATGGGTATAAATAGAAGTTACCTGTCATTTTTATATTTATCACGATTAAACACTTAACCAATCAGAGCGATTTCAAAGTGATTTGCAGCAATTTAGCGATAATCCAGTGCTAATCATTTCAAGCATTTCTGAGCGATTGTGAGTGGTTTGTGGTGGCAAGTTGTGATCATTTAGCAGTTGAAGTTGTTGCAGAGCTTTTACAGAGGCTTTGTTTCCTCTCCTTTATGCATTTTTAGGTTGGTGCCTCCTCTCCCTTCGGCTTTCTTTCTTTCTGATTTTGTAGGTCTTGGGTTGCCTTGCTTTTGTTTGTTTGTCTTGCATTTCTTTCTGGTTTGCCACCCGTTGGTGGGTCAACTATGCTAGAGGGTTGTCTGCCCTTTGTGCAGATGTAATCTAGTATGTAGATGGTGTAGATAGTTGTAAATATTCTGTACATTGTCTGGTTTCTTTTAAATATTTTCTCTGCGTTGTGTATATATGTGAATTTGGTATACATTCATTGTATATCCTTCTAGTTTGCATGTATATACCCTTCAGCTTTGATGTATATTCTGTATGTATCATGCCTGGTAGCCTAGCAAGCTTTCCATGCTGCCTCTGTTGCTATTTTTAGTCCGCAAGCTCATTCTGTGCAGAATACCGACTGTTTGAAACTTGGCTCTCGGCCGGTTTCAAATAGGTGGTTTTCTCTCTCCTCCGTAAACCAGCCTGACCTTCATTTATGACCCATGTGCACATTTAAATCTATCCAAGTGGCCTTCACGTTTTGTGCATTCAGACAGTTGGCTCCGCCGTCATCACCATAACTCCCATTTATTACTCACCCATGTGGCGCCCACGTGGGTCTGATGGTTCACTTTTTGTACACCTCTACCAACGGTTATTTCTCCGGGCTCTGGGTCTCTTGCCATCACCCATCCTGTGTCCTTCTTTTACTAAGTGTGATAAAATCCCTGGACCGGGATGGTTCATTAAATTCCTAAGTTTGTAATATATATATATATTCTTTCTGGAGTTTTTGGACGAAACTAACTTTTCAGGGGAAGCAAACACCGCGATGGTAAGGTCTCCGGACCCCAAAATATTTATTTATCTATATGTTCTGACGGTCGCTTTGCCTTGCAGGTTTCCAGAGTAGTACTTCCAAATATGTCTAAAGAATCCGCATCTTCACCACTCGCAAGTCCGGAACTACCATCTGTGGCAAGTACCAGAGCAACAATTAGATCCAAAATGGAGAGGGCTCTAGAGAAGATGCCTTTGAGCATGAAATATGTAAAATATAGTGTTATCATGGGCTCAAAGATTGAGTCCAAGGTCCAGCTCATTACCAACACCAGCGTCAGGACATGGCCTAAAATGCAGGCCTTAGTAAAGATGATGTACATCCAACGGCAGGTCGGGGATCCATTAGCCATCAAAATTGGAAACTCCAGGATTCTTAAAGCAGCTTGCTTCCCGTGCTTCGTGTAGTCACCAGAGCTTATTCTCACACTTGTAGCTCTCTACAACACATATGTTCGGGCTACTATGCTCGCACCCCCAGAGCCAACCGGGTACCCCACTCCTTTGGTTTCCCTTGACCCCGATACCTTCCAGAGGGGCTTGGGAATACCCCAATTTGACAAACTAGTTGTGGTCACCCGGTCAGATGCCTTGGCCCAGTTTAAATAGTTAGAGGAGGTGGCCCATATATATATGAACAATAATTGGCTCAAGGTCCCAAAGAGGGACCCCAAAAGGATGAAATTGGAAATCTCCAGGTCCAAATTCAAAGAAAGCATCCAAATGGGGATGATAGCCTTATGCCGGGTCTTTGGAAAACAACATGCCCGAGAATTTTTTGGGTGGATGTACTACTTTTTGCTAGGTATCAGCATGGGTGAATAGTATTTTGACTAGGCTTCCATAATCTCCAACCATGTGGACTCCCAGTTCCTCCAACTGGCCAAGAAGAATAATTTTTATATGACTTCTTATGTCCTTTGGGCCCTGGCTCAACAACAACCCCATACCAATGGGTTACTTATAGAGGGCGTGCTCAGGATTGGCCTAGGGCAGAAGGCCCCTTGGGACCACTTCCCACAAATACAATGGGAAGCTAGTTTCCCTAGTTTTTGCTGAGTAAATGACGCATTCATTTACTACCACCTTCTCACACCCACCCGGAGATGCAAGATGCAGGGGCAGACCATTAAAAGCTGAGTGAACATGAGGCATCCGCTAAGGGAACCGGACCTACAGGAGCAACCGTAACCTCAGCAGCCATGTTCCAAATGCCACTCCCCGGAGTGACCTTCGGGCAGGTAATAACCATGGCTCAAATGTTAAATCTTGGCCTGGTACCTCCCCTATTGCCAAAGGATATACCAGGAGAAGAAGAAATCCTGGTGACAGAGGCCAAAGAACAAGAACAACTGGAGGAGGAAACCCCCGGGATAGCCAATGAAGGTCCATAAAAAGCCAAAGATACAGAGGACAAGACAGAGGAAATAAATATCACCGGGGGAAATGTTCCTGACGAAGCCTAAGATAAAGAGAAAGGGGCGGGTGAGACTCACACCACTGAGGAAGAACAACAACAGGACACCATGGAAGAATTGAAAGAACAGACTTTGGCAAACAAGCCACCCCTACTGCCTCAATAGTTGATTGAAAGAAAGAAGAGAAAATCTCCATCCACCCCCAAAGCTCACCTCTCCCTAGCCGAAATGATGGCTCAGGCCCAGGGCCCACCAAAGGCAAAGAAAGCCCAGATGGTTCATACTCTTCAAACCAGGCCGGGAGGAGAAATAGTTGACGTTGTTGCAACACCTCCCCCAGATGCTGATGAGGAAACTATCGAGGCTGAAGATTATGATATCACAGAGATATCACTAGGAAAAAGAGGTAAACAGGGCAAAGTGAACCTGCTAAAGGAGGCAACCATAGCCATGGAGGCCTGATATGAAAAGGAGGCCCAAAGGCTCAAAGCAGAAAAGGAAAAGACAACGAACCTTATGGGATTGCTTACTGAGTTGGCCCGGCCTATTAGTACCATTCCTTTGGAGGCCTCCACATCTGACATGCCATTACCCCAAAGTGACATAGACTCCCTATGAGCAATGAAGAAGAAGGCCCAAGCGGTTGATGAGTGGGTCACTCTGCAAGTAGGAAACACCCGACATTTCCTAGTATCCACCCTCCCAGATTTATATGCGGCTTGACACATTCTGCATCAGGAGGGAACTATCCTTAACATATGGGAGGGTGATATGGAGAACTACGAGGCATGGAAGGTAGATTTGGAGGAGCTCCTCAGCCTTGGGGAAGAGATGGTCTCTAAGTCCAGGATTCTGGAAGAAGAATCGTTCGATTTTATGAGAACCCAACACTCCAGACTTGACCTCAAATTGGAGGTACTCAAGCAACTGGTAGGGGTTCTGCATGATAAAATCAACATGGTTTAGTATTCTTCAAATATGTACAAGGCATTTGTCACAAAGGTCTCCAGAGCTGACCCATTCAGCATTGATACATGCACTCCAGAGGAGTACATTTTGGGTAAGTTCAATGAATTAATGGAGTCTAGATATCAATCTCTAGAGGGAATGGATGGGACTCAAATGGAGAGATTAACTCGCATGATACTTAGTGGTTATGATGCGGAAAAAATGGTCGATGAGTTCAAGAGTAATTTTTCAGAGCTAGGAGAACAGATTGAGGCGGCTAAGTACCGGCGGTCCGGCCTCAGAGAGATTAACGAGGATGGAATCTCCCACCTCCTCCAAACCTTCAATGAAAAAAAGAAACAATAAAGTTTCTTCGGAGGTCGGAGGAAACCCAAACATCTTGTATTCTTTATTCTTTCAGAACATAAGTTCTCAGATCCCGGAGTCTTGAATCCTAAAATTTTGTATTCTTTCAAGTGATCCATGTCCCGGTCCCTGAGGCCGATCGGTCATTTTCAAGTAGTTAATAAAGGTTGTTGAAGACTGTCAGAGGGTAGTTGGCTACATCGAGGAACGTTGGATCAGCAGTTGGTCTTCTGACAGATGGTCTTCTTGAGGCGCCGCTTTGGATGTACACCTGGCACATTGGAGACAGGGCACCACATTTCCCATTTATGAGGCATGTAGCCTCGATCCTCGGGGATCATATTTCTTCCTTTTCTTTCTCACCTCTCTTCTCGAGGCTGATTCTTCCACTCTACCTTCTTGTCTTATTCTTTTGACAGCTCAGGCCTATTTTGTCTCAAGGTCTTTTGTAGGGTGGCACAGGTAGTACCGGCCCTGGGATAATATATTTTATTGCAGTATAATGTAAAATAGGGTTAGGGTTAGGATTAGATGAAAATGTGTATAAATAGTAAGTTCGGCCCTTTTCCAAGGGTCAGCAAAATTGATGATTTTGCAGTCCACAGCAATAGAAGAGTATTTTGATTTCAGGTTGCAGAGCTCAATGCTCCTTAATCTTTAAGCGTCAATAGTTAGATGCTCCCTTGGAGCCACCATTGTATCATGCACCAGTGCTGGCTGGAAGAAATGTTAATGAAGAAGAGATGGTTCTTGCAATGATGTTGTTGGCATCTGGTCTTCCGAGTTAATGGTATTTTATGTTTAAATATTCTTCATGTCTTCTGCTCTGATATTGTAAGTAGATTAACGACCTCCTTTCCCTTGCTACTGACCAAATATGGACTGATGGTTGTGTATTTCTTTGGTATTTAGTATAGAATATTAGAGCATTATTGATGTATGGGATGTTTAAACATAACTATAAGTAGATGGAGTACTTCTAACCCTGCAGGATCTTTTTTAGTTTATTTGCCAAGTATAGAACGCTTGGAGAAACCTCACCTTACTGAATCCCCATAGGAAATGAGTTGAAGAAACCAGCTATCCTTCTTGAAAACAATCACATCCCCCAACCGAGCCCCGCACCGTCGTGACTCGACACCTAGGTGCTTGGAGTTTTGGGGAATCTCACTTCCCAGGATAACCTTTGCAGGCGAAGTTGGCCGATACTCCGATACCCGATGACAACTTATGACTGTTGGCGGACCCGGTCACCAAAGTCTCATCAATAGAATCTGAGATATAAAGAAGGTAGATGAAATCAACATATGCTATTTTGGCACCCCGACAGACCAATTTTCCCCTTTGGTAGATTTTTGAGCAGAGAGCACTCCAAAAACATTTCTCCGCCCAAAGGAGAAGGGGAAAAGTAATTTTTTTCTACCTCAAGAAAGTTACCGTTGTGGTTACTGAAGTGAAAAGACACTTCTTAAACGGCCTGTAAGAGAAAAGTAATTAATTCAAATAAATCCATTTTACTTCATAACATACCGTTTCATTAATGTTGAGGTCTTTTCATTCGTGTGGCATGGGAAGTAGGACGTTAAACGGTAAGAATTCAAAAGTTATAAAATTAGTTGGAGATTGCCAACAAGAGCTACAGTTCATTTAAAAAAATGTTTGAATTCGAAGCCTTTGATATTGGTTGTTCTTTGCCGCTGCATTCTTGAGAGATATTATTCATTCTTGAATCAAATTATTTGAAGTATGGCTTCCAAATTCATGGGATTCAATGGAATGAATGACATTACTTCTGAATGGCATAAGATTTTAGATACGTCTCTAAAGTTATTTGATATGCAGAACTTTCAGAATAGACTAAAAGTGGACCAGATGCATCCCATCACCGAGAAACTGAAGGAGAGCGGATTAGTTGAAGTTGTTGGTTTTCTCGTGGCTGTTGAAGCACTAGAATTGATCTGGGAATGCATCGCTCGATACAACCTAGATACCAAGAAAATCCTCTTTCCCAATGATATTGTGTTGCTATCCATTGATAGAGAATCAGTCTAAAACTTGCTTCACATCCCAGAGCAAGCTGAGTATTCAGAAATGACATACAGTCAGGCAGTGATTGAATATATCGTGAAAACATCAATTTAGAAGAAGGAGATAATGAAAGCATGGTTTCAATAGCCCAAGAGCGCCAAAGGGAAGATACCAAAGACACTATATGGAACTAATCTAAAGTCGGAGATCATAGACATTCTGGTGCTACTCCACATGATCAGAGGTGAGAGTGAGGCACTCAATTTTATTGATCATCACTTCTTCCTGGTTCAGGTGATCTGTTCCCAACATCACTTCATTGATTGGGCCCTTATGGTAAGTGAAAACCTCTCGGAGGCCCTAGATAGAGCTAAGCACCAGAATGAATTTTATATGTCTTCAGTCCTTTTGTATATTCTGGCAACAATTTAAACTTGGCCAGGGCTTCCTAGATTAGAGGAATTTCCTGATGATGTTAAGAGTTATGAATTTTTCCCCTCTTTGCAATTGCACAATAGTTATGCAGAATATCTTCAGGTTAATGATGCATTTACAATGAGATTGTGTAGGGAGCTACACGGATGTCCAGAAAGGAGATTCTCTCCTGAAGCCATGGATTTTATCATCCAATTCATATGCTATTTTATTCAATTCAGATATTTCTCATACCTTCGTCTTGCAGGTTTTGATGACTTTCCTTTGAAGCTACCCAGATATCCTACAGATATGATCATGCTGGTGGAGGTGATGAGGCAAGTGCTGCAAGTGAATTTGATCTGTACTGATGCCAGGAAGAAAGGCTACAACTTCCCCATGACTATCGGAGCCTACAGTTGTGCATCCCACTCTGAGGTGAAGAATGTTCTAAAGGAATTCTCCAAGAGGTTTTCATTGGAAACCTATGATGTTCTGAGGCCCGAATATGATCGAGTTAATTACACTCAGGATTACCTACAAATGAGCCGAGCTATCCACCATGTAGATGATATTGAAGACTATTGGGCCAATTATATAGATGATTTGGAGAGCAGAGACATATTTTATGCCAGATTAACCATTGAACAAATCAAAAAGTTCAAGATTGATCTTGCAGTTGAAGGGCTAGTAGATGACGGTCAACACATGTATGATAATACCTATCTCGAGAAGATCAAACCCCTCTCCATTAGTTCTGAGCCCATGCTAGATCAAGCCGTCAGTGACTTGCAGACTCTAATGAGTGGTATTTTTAAGAGGACATAGAAGTGGGTTGAATGGAAGACAGGAAGAAGGAAGAGGTCAGAATGGAAGCCTCCTGCTCAAAGGACCCTGACAAAGGATACTTCCAACATTGCAACAACTTCTTTGGTTGTACTCGCAACTATGACCAAGAGTTCATCTCAACCAGCTGGGGGATGCGATGAACCTCTAGAAAAAGAAGTTCAACCAAAGAAGACTTGTGGAGGAGGTCCACTTCCAAATATTGGAACAACAGAGGAACCCACCAAAGGTGCAGAACCAGAGTAGCCAGCTAAAGCAGTCATTGTAGTTGTACCAGTTGGCACTTCAACCCAAGAGTCTCGAAGGTGAGGGTCCCCTGTCATAGTAGAAAAGGTTGAAGATACTCCTTCAACCACAGAATCAGAAGAAGAGGCCAGGAAAAATAAGAAGCTTGTTTTAGTAGCCAAATTGGTGTCCTCTTCTCCTTCCTTGGTAAATCCATTTGCTTCTAGACCAAAGGCTAAACCCCCAGTCATAAGGAAGTTGTTCATTAGGAGTTGGTTTCTGCCAATAAAGTTACCAGCACAAAGTCATGGATAGAAAATACTCTGGAATGCAAGAGGAAGAGGGCGGAAGAAGGAATTACCAGCAAAGACACTCTGTCATGAGCCTTTCAGCCCAAGGCCACTACGAGCAAACAAAAGAAAGTAAAGATAATGTCTACTCTGGGTCATGACCCTGAGATTGGACACTTCACTATGGAAGTGGCCAAGCCAACCAAGGAAGGTAGATTTGAGGATACGACTGCTTCAGACTTTCAGTTGCAGTCATTTGATATGGGGTTGGCTCATCATGACACCAAGGTGGACTAGTGGAAATCTACTAATTGTTAGAATAGTCCCAAAGGATAACTGAGAGGGGGGGGGTGAATCAATTATCAGTAACTTTAATTCCTTTTTACCTTTTTAATATTAGAATACAATAAAGTAAATGCACATTCAGATAACACAGTACATAACACACAATTTGATTATGGGGAAACCAAATGGTAAAAAACCCAGTGGGAATTAGCACCCATAATGAACTATACTTGTTTATAGTAATCCCTATTAGAAGATCTTGCAACCCTGTTAGGAGTTTTTCTTTACAAAGAAATAAGTATAGTGACCTGGTTAAGGGTCTGAACCTATTAGGAGTCTTTTACAAATAACCCTGTTAGGGGTGAGGACTCAATGTCCAAAAGCTCACTGCTTCAATGGTGAAGGCTACAACCTTCTGTAGAATAGATATGCACTATATCTGACGATTAACTATAGAGTAGACCTGCTATCTTGATTAGTTCCAATGTATTGTAATCTTCTACTTCTTCTTCATATAGACTCTTGATGAATGAACCATAACAGATATTTTGATCTGTACATTTTCTGTCTCTTTTCGTATCATTCACACTTAGTGTATCACAACTGACTTGCTATAAGTATCTTCCTCAAAGTATGAGGTCATGGGACCTGTAAGAAAACTCTTCATAACATCCTTGTTGGCTTTACTAATCACGCAAGCATAATTACAACCACACAAATATAAACTGAATAGACGCGCTGCTTCACTAAGTTGGCTTCATCAAATCAACTCTAACTTTGCAATCTTCTTGAAACACGTTAGGCACATTTAGATAACTATCATCAACTCATAACTAATCATGAATATACACACACATATCCTGAAGATAGGCGCAACTCAAGAAACACGTTAAATATGTCAGCTCTGAATAGATACTCTTCCAGACCTGTAACTGCCAATAACAAAATTACACAACTTGACTGAAACATCATATCTGGATCTCCGTGTATGAACATAACATACTAAAAATGTCTACAATATGTATCTAACCATGCAAGGCTTGATATCATCATTTTTATAAGTACATACAGAATCACTACTATGTATTATATGTTGTCATCAATGACAAACATACAATCAATCAACTGCACAGAAAAAATCTCCAACAATCTCCCCCTTTGACATTGATGGCAACATATGATATTAAAAGCATCCTTTGTTCATGGTGTGCTCTTTCTTTTACAATCTTCTCCATATCCTCATCAAAGATTTCTCTACATTGTTGTAACTCCTCTGACTGTGTTTGTGTTCCATATATATACTCCGCCAGAGTATATGCTCCCCCTTAGTACATACTCCCCCTTTTACATCAATGGAAAAGGGCACCATAAACCATTAGGCCCAGGTACTGCTCCAGAAGTAGAGTAGTCAACCATTTATCAGTCACAAAGGACTGATGTTCTTCCTGTATTCTCTAATTAGACTTAAGAGAGGGAATTACTCCCAAATTCTCTCTGAGATACTCAAAAGTATTTTTTGATAAAGGTTTTGTGAAAATATCTGCCAACTATTCTTTGGTGCTCACATAGTCCAATTTCACTTCTTTGTGTGCAACCTTTTCTCTTAGAAAATGGTACTTGATCTCTATGTGTTTTGTCTTTGCGTGCATCATAGGGTTCTTAGACATGTTAATAGTTCTATTGTTATCACAGTGAATAACAATAGGATAATCAACCTGAATACCAAAGTCTTTAACCATCTGCTTGATCCAAACCATGGTTGAACAATTCAGTGCTGCTGCAACATATTCAGCTTTTGTTGTTGACTGAGAAATACAGTTCTGCTTCTTGCTTATCCAAGAAACAAACCTATCTCCAAGAAATACTGCTCCTCCTGAAGTACTCTTCCTATCATCAATACAACCTGCCCAATCTGCATTTGTATACACATGAAGTTGTACATTCTCTGATTTAGGATACCATAAACCATAGTCTATAGTTCCCTTTAGATATCTGAACATTCTCTTGATTTCCATTAGGTGATTCTTCTTGGGTTCAGCTGAAAATCTTTCAACAATGCCAACTGCATTAGATATGTCAGGTCTAGATTGAGTTACATAAATGAGTTTTCCAATCATAGATTTATATAATGTCTTATCAACTGCTGTGGAATCATCATCTTTTGAAAGCTTACTTCCTGTTATCATAGGAGTGCATACTGGCTTACAGTCTTCCATCTTAAAGGTCTTCAATATTTCCTTCACATATTTTGACTGATTAATAAATATACCTTTATCTGTCTGCTTTACATTTAGTCCCAAAAACTATTTTATAGGACCAATCATGCTCATTTCAAATTCATTCTGCATTTCTTTTGCAAATGTTGTACTAAGCTTGTCATTACCTCCAAAGATAATGTCATCAACAAATATTTCAACTAGTAGTAATCCATCAGGTGTCTCTCTTGTGAATAGATTACAATCTGCTACACCTTTCTTGAATCCAATCTTGGTAAGATAACCATCAAGTCTCTCATACCAAGCTCTTGGGGCCTGTTTAAGACCATAGAGTGTTTTCTTCAATTTGCATACCATTTCTGGTTTATCTGAAAGATTAAATCCTTTAGGCTGTTTTATGTAGACTTCTTCCTTCAAGTCACCATTCAGAAAAGTTGACTTTACATCCATTTGATAAACTTTAAAGTCTTTAAATGTTGCATAGGCCAAGAACAATTTAATGGCTTCCAGTCTTCCCACTGGGGAAAATGTATCAGTGTAGTCTATTCCTTCTCTCTGCGCATATTCTTTACATACCAATCTTTGTTTGTTTATTACTATTGTACCATCTTCATTCATCTTGTTTCTGAATACCCACTTTGTTCCAATCACATTTTTGTCACTGGGTCTAGGAACCAATTCCCATGTCTCATTCTTAATTATTTGATCTAATTCTTCTTTCATTGCTTTCTTCCAATCATAATCATTACAAGCATATTCAACACTTAAAGGTCAATCTGTGAAAGTAAACATACCTCTTCATCCATTAATATACTTTTTTCTTTTGATCTGGTCAAAACACTGCTGCTCTGATCTCCAATGATATCATCTTTAGAGTGGTATCTAGATGTGAATTTAGGAACCTTAGGTGTTACTTCTTCTTCTGTAATATGTGATTCTTCTCTTCTTGATTCAAGGTCATTGCATGAGACATCAATTCAGTCAAAATTTTCTTAAATAATAGTATCTTTGCTGCTAGGCCCGGGTTCATCTTCAATCATAGGTGCATATTCATAGTACCTCTCTTGAACCATAAAATTTTCATCAATTTTTACATGAGTACTTTCTATTATCTTTTTCAATCTCAAATTGAAACATCTATATGCTTTTCTTTTTGTAGAGTAACCAAGGAAAATACCTTCATCACTTCTAACATCAAACTTACCAACACCATCATCTCTCTTGATGTAGCATTTGCTGCCAAAGATTTTGAAATACTTTACTGTAGGTACATTACCAAACCAAATTTCATAGGGTGTCTTATCTGCACCTGGCCTCAATTGAGTTATGTTGATAGTATAGACTGTTGTATTCACTGCATCTCTCCAATATGTGTGCGCAATGTTTCCTTCAATCATCATAGTGCACGCTGTATCAAGTATAATCTTGTTCCTTCTTTCTGCAATCCCATTCTGTTGATGGATTCTAGGAGCACTTAACTATCTTTTTATCCCATTTTCTTCACAATAATCATAAAACTGATAAGAGGTGAACTCTCCTCCTCTATCTGATCTCAGACATTTCAGTTTTAATCCAGATTCATTCTCAACCTTAGCTTTGAATATTTTGAGCTTCTCAAAGGCTTCAGACTTCTCTTTTAAGAATGCAACCCACATCATCCTTGAAAAATAATCAACAAACAAAATGAAATACCTTTCCCCATAGTATGATCTTGTTTGGGTAGGACCACATAAATCTGTATGCACTAGGTCCAATTTGTTTTCGGCTGAGTTCTGCTTGCTTCAGATAGAACTCCTTACATGCTTTCCCATAACACATTCCCTGCACATTGTGTCAACTGGTCTTGCAATACTTGGAAGGTATTTGACTGCCTTGACATTACTTATCTTTACTATATTATCAAAATTGATATGACAGAGTCTCTTTTTCCATAACCAACTATCATCCACTTTTGCAAGAAAACAACTTACATCTGAATTGAGCTGAAAAACATTACCTTTTGTTTTGGAGCCTAATGCAATCATGTCTCCATCCTTTGACCCCAATGCGGTGGAGAATCAAGCTATATTAGCCAAGTTGCAAGAGGATAGGCTCTTTGCACAGATTGGAAAGGGATGGGTTGAGAGGCTCAAATCTGAGGGATTGGCAGTTGTCGAGCAGTTGGGTAATTCTCTCTTGAGATTGGAGATGAAAAGAAATAACATTGAGAAGAATTTGCAAACTCTCGCATCTGAGAAAGTGAAGTGTCAGGAGTGCATAGTGACACTCCATGTAGCGGTAAAGATGAAGACCAAAGAGGTGTTGAAAGCCAAGATTATGCAAAAGGGAGATGAACCTCTAATAAAGTGGCTTCAAAGTCTAGAGTTCAAAATCAAAATGATCATCCAGGCCGAGATGGGGCTGCAGCAAGTAGATGTTAAGGTCAAGGAAGAACATAGCAAAGACTTTAAGATTCTTCAATGTTTGCACACAGAATCACAAACGAATGGGAAAGGAAAAGAAATGATAGGATTGGCCAATATGCAAAAATCATTTTCTGATTATGTGGACAAGTTTTCAGAGTCATCTTCCACCCATTTGGACAAAGTGCCAGAGCTCCAGCAGTTGAGTGGATGTATTTATAAGGCCATGGAAGAATTGAAGGATCAAACAGATCCGTTTAAGAGTCTGGCTAAGGATCATTCCAGATGGCTCATCCGATAGAACAATGTCCACATCAACAGACATGAGGAGCTCATCAGACTTATCACAGCTACCACTACCTATAGGGCTAAATTAGGCAAAGGGAATGAAACTGAAGCTTGAATAGATTCTCTCTTTGTACCAAATTTTGATTGATGTTGTAACGGATAAACCTTTGGTTATCATTTCTGGTTGGGGAATTTGAACCCTTTCGGTTACCCCTCTTTTTGTAACGACCCAATCTAGGACTCTATATGTACTATTTCCAAAATCAATACAAAGGTCGGCTAAATTTTGGTGTGAAAGATAGCATTTTGCTGAGTCAATTGTGTGTGTGTGAATACCATTTCTTTAACTATTCCATTGCATTTCATTTGTCTTTCTATTGAATTTGAATGTTTCTTTGAAGTCAGATTTGCAATCTATACTTGAACTAGATTTATGTGTTATGATTTGATACAGTTAATTTAGGGGAAGATCTGTTGTTATCCTGAATCGGGAAATGTTTATGTGAAATAGATTGATTCATCAACATCTCATCATTAATCTTTAGTCTTGCATCTACATTTTTAGTAGAGCTTCATGAATTACCAGTTTTGGGAGTTGATCTGATTGATGAAATCTAAGAGTTGGCTAGATTTAAATTTGAATTCACCTCGCCTAAGCTATTTCTTGTCTGGGTTTAGCTTGGTTTACCTCTTCTTTTCTCGGGTCAAGAACATACCTCTGTTAGATTAGAAAAGATCAAGATTCACTAAAAATATTCATTAAGGGAGCTGTACCTTCAAATTCAGAGGGAAATTGGTTTTTCAATAACAATTTTCCAACTGTTGTACTCAATTGCTCTTAAGTATTTTGGGTATTTTAGAGTTAAATTCAAAAGAACAATCTGTTTACCAACAAAATGTTAATGAAGAGAATAAAATGATGTTGGTTGTCTTGGAAGAAGTGGATAAAGACATTAGCTTGTTGAAAAATGACTATGAGGGTCATATTAAAGCTTGAGGAGATAAAACTTAGAAAATTCATCAGAACCTCAAGAGGTTTGTTTAGGTGAACCAAACCATGATTGAGAACAATGTTGAAAGCCTATGTGTTCTGAATGAAAAGGTCAACAATATGAATGATGAATTTTTTATATGGTTAAAGGTGAACATGACACTTATCAGACTAATCAGTGAATGAGTTCTCACACTCATATACACTCTAAGAAAATCTTTGTTTCTCAAAATAAATATGTGTAGGAGATGGTAAACCTACATAACCAGATTTATCAACAAGATCATTGAAGCTGATAATTTCTTGAAGGAGTTATAGTAGTGTGCTTAGTTTTTTTTTGTTCTTGTTTTGTGTTGTTTTTTTTATGGTTGAATTGTCAATTTACTATGCTTTTCTTATAGGAAATGTTTCTTTATAAAGGGTTTTGGGTACCTTCAAAACCTATTTTACCTTTAATAAAAAAAGAGGTACAAATCAGCAACCATAAGAAACCATGGGAAAAAGAACAAACATATAACATGGTATTTGTGTGGATAGACCCTTTTCTCCACCAAGAAGAGAGTTATATGATCATATAATCTTCATGAAACAAACATTACATACAAGCCTTCCTTCCTTCCCCTCCTCAAAATTCAATCCAAAAATTCTTGTGTACAAAAATGAATTATCTTAATGTCTTCATCTCAATCCCTCAATGCGCACCTTAAAAACAAATCAATCATAAAGACCTCTCTATGAAAACTGGAGGGTAAATTCAAAACATGAAAACTGAGAGCGGTAAAAATAGGGGCTAAAAATAATGATGTTAACGTGACATCATGCTAACATCAGCATGATAATAGGGTATTGACTCAGAAAGCATGGTGACGTGGGGTTAAGGTGGTAGTTAATGACGCACTGACAACTTGGCACATTGACGTGGAATGTGACTAGGCATTTGACTGGTCAAAATAAAATATTTCATTGGAATATTCCTTACAAACAAAAAAATGAGAAAAATAATCAATTGTAGTGGAAATGGTTAGTTATTAAGTTAAAATTATGAGTGTCAACTAAGTTATTAACACGGTGAATAGATTCCCTTCCATTATTATGCATAGTGGACCAAAAGTGTCATTAGTAAATTCTTTTTTATTAGATATTTGTATTTTATTTCCATTCATCATTAATTGGTAGCATTGATAAGGTATAGACTCTAAATTTAATGAGACTTGTGATGAAAGAAAATAAGGCATATGTACAAGGGGAAATCACTAGGGTGGATAATCAAACTAGGATGCTCACACCTAAATTTCTCTCATCACATTGGAGGGAAATATGATCTACTAGGCACAAGGAGACTCGAGCACCGAGTGGATGCAATGGATTTCCTTTCGTTTGAGTAAGTTGACTATGCAAAACGGAAAGTAGAAATGTAATATAGAGGGGGAAAATGGGATAATTTAGGCATATAGACATATTACAAACAACAAATCCAATTCTAACACCAGATTTGGAAATTTGTTACAGAGACTAACCCATGATTCAAATTTAGTCTAAAAAGGCAAGAACATGGAAACCTAGAGGGCATGAAGCAACCTGGCTTGCTGGAGGCCCGAGGAGGTGTCCTAGTCCTAGTGAATTTTGATCAAAGTTCTATGGTATAGGAGCACCTAAGGTATAAATCATATAACTTACTCAATTTTGGCTTGTACTGACCCTAGCCAAGTCAGTGAGTTAATAAGGACTCCTAGAAAGTCTAGGTGGTGTTTTGATTTGGGTAAGTTTTAGTCTTAGGATGCACTTAGTTGTTTGTGGAATATAGATAATTGAAATAGTGTCTAAGGTGTCAAAAGACTCCAAAATGTGTGGAGTGAGAGAAATTCATCCTATGTTGGTTTAAAAACTGTTTTGACTTCATTATAAATAGAATGAAACACCAAGGATAGAAATTATAGCATAAATTGCAAAATTGTCCTGATAACTTTGCAAAGTTGTCGGGAAACTTCTGTCTCAAGAAGGCCTAATGATGGAAATAGGTCAGTTAAAGACCTCAACCACCTGCACACACGGGAGTGGACTATAATACCCTATGAAGCTCGAGTCTAATCTCTCCTTTCAAATTAGACCCTGTCTAATGGAGAGATAAGCTTCACAACCAAAAACATGAAGATGTCTAATTGAAGGCTTCTTACCAGACCACACCTCCATGGGTGTCTTACCAACAAGAGCTGATGTAGGAGATCTGTTAACCAGATAGAAAGCAGTGGCCACAAATTTGACCCAAAACCTTTTTTCTAAACCAGCTCCACTAAGCATACTCCTAGCCTTCTCCATTAGTGTCCTGTTCATTCTCTCTGCAACTCCATTTTGCTGTGGGGTGTAAGGAGTTGTCTTATGTCTCTCGATTCCTTGTTCTTTAAAGAACTGTTCAAACTCTACGGAACAAAACTCACCACCATTATTAGTTCTCACACACTTGATTATTTTACCAGTCTGATTCTCAATGAGAGCCTTAAATTCCTTGAACCGACTGAAAACCTGTGTCTTACTTTTCAGGAAATATATCCAAGTCCTACTGTAATCATCTATAAAAGATATAAAATATACAGAAATGGAGATAGAAGGAACTTTTACAGGACCAAATACATCAGAATGAATAAGATCCAAAATACCCGAAGACTTGTGAGAACTAGAGTAGAACTGAACATGATTTTTCTTACCATAAACATAGTGTTCACAGAAATCGAATTCGAGATTACAATCATTTAGCCCCTCGATGAGATTTTTAGTTTTCAAGGTCCTAAGACCCTTCTCACCAATGTGGCCAAATCTCATATGCCACAACATTGTCTTTTCTGCAGGAAGCTTTCCTTCCAAAGTGTTTGCACCCTTAGGTACACTTACTGCACTGCCATCAGAACCCATTGCCACAGTCTTCTTTACGAGTGTTCAGATGGTGGGGATGAAGTGATAGCCACTCTCTTCTTTGAAACAAAAGAACTATTACACTGAGCAATGCATGCATCAAGCTGAAACAAAGTACCTCTCCTAGTACCTTTAGCGAGCACCATAGAACCTATCATCATCTTGCATCCATCTTTTGAAAAGACAACTTGCACACCTACATCATTCAGCATACATACAGATAATAGGTTTCGTGCCAAACCTGGAATGTGCATAACTTCGTTGATTCCCTTTACTCATCCATCAGGAAATCTGATAGTGACCCTTCCACATCCAACTATATTTAGGTGATAATCATCACCCAAGAACACCTTTCCACCATCAAACTCTTGATATTTTGAGAACTAGTTTCGATGAGAGGTCATGTGAAAAGAAGCACCTAAGTCTACTAACCACACATCATCGGATGCACAGGCTGCCAAAGCTGCAATAAAAGCATCTCCATCTTCTTGAGATTTTTTAGAAGTTGAATCTGAGCCTTTCTTCTTCTTCTTCAGTTCTTTGCAGTCCCTCCGGAGGTGCCCAGATTTATCATAGTTCCAACATTTTTCCTTGGACTTTCCAGGAGTTTTAGAACTCCCACGGGATTTATATCTGCCCTTCTTTGACTTATTGTCATTCTGCTTTCCTTTTTCATTGGATCTCCCATGAACAACAAGGGCTTCCTTAGACGAATCCGAAGTCTTTCTTCGCATCTCCTCAGATAACAGCGAAGACACCACATCATCCATACGGAATGTGACTATAGTACTTTTGACAGCCATCACAAGATGGTCCCATGAATCCGGCAAGGAACAAAGCAGGGTCATACATCGATCCTCCTCCTCGATTTTGGCACCGGATCATGCCAACTGTGCAATCAATAAATTGAATGCATTGAGATGATCAGTTACGGATCCACCTTCCTCCATTATTAAAGAATACAAATTCTTTCTTAGGAACAACTTATTCACCAGAGATTTAGCCTGATACACAGACCCAAGCCATGTCCACAAAGAATTTGCAGTAGTCTCATCAAGAACATTCAGAAGAACGACATCTGCTAGACAGAGTCTGATGAGACCCTTAGCCTTCCGATCCTTGACCTCCCAATCCACTTGAGATATCACTGTAGGTCTCATAGAAAGTGAAGTAGCCTCCCATAGATCACGGTCTTCAAGCATGTCTCCCATCTTGAGTTTCCACAACTCAAAATTAGTGCCATTAAATTTCTCCACCTCCATTCTACTGTATGATGAACCTGCCATCTCAATCTGCAAAAAGGATTCAGAATGCTCTGCACAAAAAACTCTCACTCAACTTGAGATTAACTCAAAAAACCCTACCCAACAACTAGGATCAAAAGTTGATCAGGCTCTGATACCACTTGTAAGGAAACTCAGGTGCGGAAACAGCTTCCTACACTAATCTCTATAGGAAAGTATTGTGCAAATTCTT
>MU223505.1:211896-222381 GCA_018584345.1 Thuja plicata
CGGGGGTGTTGGTGGTGGGGTTAGGACTAGAGGTGGCCAGAGTGGGGGTCAGACTAGTGCTCCTAGAGTTGTGTTGGGAGCTATTCTGGAGGATGAGGAGGCCATAGAGGAGGCACCTCAGTTGGTGTGGAGAGTTCGTAGGTGGACAACTGCTATTTTGGCTCCTAGAGAGGAGGATAGAGTGATTATTGAGGATGTTGATATTGAGATTGGGGATATAGACGTGGAGGCTCTAGATGAGCAGAGTGCTGAGACAGGTTCCTCTAGGGATAGTGGCAGCACTAGTAGTAGCACATGGGAGAGCTCAGAGAGTGCTGATGATTCTATGGTTCTTAGGTGGAGAGGAGATGAGGAATTAGGGGACAGGGCAGAGGAGGGAGACATGGACGTTGCTATGGGTGGTATGGACGATGATCCGTTGGAGGTGGAGCACCTCACTCAGTAGGTTCAGAACCTTCAGGCCCGACTTGCCTTATGAGATGCATGTGCTACTGCTTTAGAGGCTCAGGCTATAGCAGATGAGTCCAAAGAGCGACAGGCTCAAGCTGAGGTTCACTCATTCATCTACAGTGTACAGGATGTCTCACACTGTGAGGTTCTAGACATGTATTAAAGATCTGGGTGAGATTCTCAGAGAGAGATTGATTATTGGAGACACCATTATGAGGGTGCAATTCTTGAAACGCAGAGGGTGCCTAGATATACAGCTTCGCAGAGATCCAGCAGGGCCCAGCATTCTCAGAGTAGTGGTGTTAGAGCTCCTGGTTCCTCTCATAGGATAGTTTCTGACATGCCACCCCCTCGTCCACCTCCTGGAAAGGGTGGGGATAGCTCTTGTTGACTTATGTACCATGTAGCATTTTAGTAGTGATTCCATTGTTTATACTCTGAGTAGTACCATTTTTGTATCCTGACACACTGATATTTATTGATATATATGTTGATTACCTTCTTTGATCAGACTTGCGACTGTTCATTGTACTCAAATATTTTGATTTATATGAGATGCAGCTAGTGTTTTTTGATATGATGTACAATGGTTTTCTTTCCTATATGTATGATTCTACATGATATGGTGGTTTAGATGATGAGATGTATTTGCAATATGTTTCTATTATGCATACTCATATATGGATGATTTACTTTTCCTATGATACTGACATGTCATGCAGGATGGTGTAAATGAGATGCATGTTTATATGAGATTCTTATGGATGCATGTGATTTTATGATTTATCATGTATGCAACTACCATGTTTTTTTCTTTTCTGATGCACTTAATGAATGAATGCAATCTACTATGCACAAAATATTTGAGTAATGCATGTGTTAATTTAGAAAGAAGTTAGTTTGATAGATGTGCTCTGAGATTGATATAATAGAATGGAATGATAGAAAGGATTTTATTTTTGCATTTTTGGATATATATGATCTGATAGAAAGGGTGAATGTCCCAAGTCGCTACCCCTGTTTCCAATTTTTGTCATCATTACATCTTTTTTGTATTTTCTGATATTTTGAAAGAGCGTCGAATGATCCAGATCACATACCACCTAGATACCACCATGACCTCTTGATAGCAGAAGGAGTAGAGAGATTGAACAGAAAGAGACCCATAGTGCACCCAAATATTGACCGTCTGGGTTCAACTAAGTTCCTTGTTTGAAAAGAAAGAGAGCCCAAAGCACCCTGATATTGACCATCTAGATACCACTTGTCCTTTGAATTAATCTAAAACAAGGAAACCAAGATAGAACTCCTATGCATCCAAAGTCCATCTGGATAACACTGTGAGCTCTTGATTTCTAAAAGGGAAATCCAAGCAAACAAGATAGAACTCCTATGCCCCTAGAGTCCATCTGGATAGCATCGTGAGCTCTTGTTTGCAACATAAAGGGAAAGATCATATAAACCAAGATAGAAATCCAAAGCACTCAGAGTCCATCTGAATAGTGCTGCGAGCTCTTGATTCTATAAACCAAACAAGCAAAATAAAAGAGAAGGAATGTCCAATTATTTCCCAGGTTTAAGCTCAGATCGTGGAACTGCACGGCTGCTAGATAAGTGATAGTGCCTACCGCATTTATCCTAAATCATCATGGCCCTAAAATTGAAATGAACATTCAACATACAACAATCAAAGAAAATAAGTCTGATCTATCATAGCTACTCTCCTCACATGGTGGATCCTAGAGTAGCATAAGAACATAACCTGTGAAATATAGACTGACATCTGACTGACTTGACTGACCTAGGCAACTTTTTGGATGGTTCCTTGATGTAGCTGGATTCTCTTGATTGGCTCGACTCTTTGGATAGGCTTGATTGGCTTGATTGCTTTGATCATGTTGGCAGTTGATCAAGCTATGTCAGATGGGCCCCATGCTAGTTCGCAAAGCTCATGATTATGACAGTTGGAGTGATTTGATGGCTTTGATCATGTTGGCAGTTGATCAAGCTATGTCAGATGGGCCCAATGTTGGTTCGCAAAGCTCATGATTGTGACAATTGATAGATTGGCTTGCTTGCCAGTTGCTTGCCATTTGAATTGATAGATTGATAAAGCCGTGTTAGATGAGCCCAATGCTGATTCGCAAAGCTCATGATTGTGACATTGATTGACTGGGCACGATCGCCCTTTTCTCTATTGATATCCAAGTTGGTTTTATTGCTTGGGATTTTTGCAATTTTTTGAATGTTTTTGATGAAGATTTATTTTCTCTTGATTTTTTGATCTTTTTAGGATTTTTGATGAGTTTTATGATTTTTTGGATTTTTTCAGGACATTTAGAATCACCCCCTAGTCTGGTGGACCAATATTAACCATGGGTACATGCTTGGTGCTCAGAGGGGATTGTGCTTCTGGATATAGCTTGGGATAGTCAGTCTTGCATTTTGAAATCTGCTCAAGCTTTTGGAGTTCGTTGATGGTGAAGCTGGATTTGAACACTTGGTGCCTGTTTGCCAAGTTTTCACCAAGGTACCTACTCAATAGCGCCTGTTTTCCAGGTTTTCACTAAGAGAGCAATTTTGTTTCTGTTTACTTTTTTTGCTTTTTTGATTTTTTTTTTGTCGCCAAGGCGCCTGATTGCCAGGTTTTCACCAAGGTAACTTTTGTATTTTCTAATTTTTTTGGTATTTTCTAGATATGTAGATAGGTGCCTTAACCATAGAGACCTCAAGTGTAGAACCTCATCAGGTGCATGCTGTTGATGTAGCCGGGGAGCTTATCTCCTTCTGGTGTTGCTAGTATGATGCCCCACTCTGAGTAGAGCTGATAATAACAAATGGTCCTAGCCAGTTAGGCTCAAACTTTTCGGGTTTGACTCACTCTGCTTGATTCTTCTGATTTTCCATGAGGACAAGGTCTCCTACCCCAAATGTTTGTGGCTTCACCTTCTTGTGATAGTTCCTTCTAAGGCAATTCTGATAGCCTTGAAAGTGGTCGAAGGCATGCTGCCTTCTTTCATCTAGTAACTCTAGTTCACTGAGCCTTGCTACTCTATAGTCTTCATCTGACACTAGATTTTTCAATGATATCCTTCGGGATGGGATTTCCACTTCAAGGGGTAATACCGCCTCTGATCCATAGACTAGGGAGAAAGGAGTGGCTCCTGTAGGTGTTCTCACACTAGTTCTGTATGCCCATAATGCGAGACTAAGCTGTAAATGCCAGTCTCGCCCTGATTCATTCACTGTTTTCTTCAGGATTTTCAAGATTGTCTTGTTTGTAGCTTCGGCTTGGCCATTCCCTTGAGGGTAGTAAAATGAGGAGAACCATTGTTTTATGTGGAACTGTTCACATAGGTCTTCAACATCCTTGTTCTGGAAAGGTGTACCATGATCTGTCAGGATTGTTTGGGGGATCCCATATCGATAGATAATGTGGTTAAGTATGAACATTGATATTTTCTTTCCTTTGATGTAAGTGAGGGTAATTGCTTCCACCCACTTGGTGAAGTACTCCGTTGCTACTATGATGTACTTGTGTCCATTTGCTGAAGAAGGTGTAATTTTGCCCACAAGGTCAAATCCCTACATTGAAAATGGCAATGGTGATGTGATAGGATTTAGTTCCTGGGCCGATGCATGGATGAGGTCTCCATGAATTTGACACTGTCTACACCTTTGAACATGTTTGTGTGCATCTGTCTCTATTGTGGGCCAATAGTATCCCATGCAGATGATCTTCTTAGCTAAGTTGTTGCCACCTCAATGGGTTCCACAGATTCCTTCATGTACCTCGTACAAAGCTTTATGGGATTCCATGGAAGTGAGACATTGTAGAAGCGTTCCATCTAGACTTCGTATGTATAAAGTAGTTGAGAGGATGGTATACCTAGAGGCTTGGCGGATGAGGGATTTTCTCTGGTTCCTAGACAAGTTGGGAGGTAACACATTGTTTTGGAGATAGTTATAGACATCTTGGTACCATGGGGATTCAGGACCAACAAGGACACATGTTGATTCTGTGATAGATGCTTGATGTGATGGCACCAAGAGTTTCTCCACTAGAAACTAGAATTTTGTTTCGTTACCTGGCATATCAATCAGTGATGCTATGGTAGCCATCACATCTACAGCTTTGTTCTGTGCTCTTGGGACTTTCTCGAAGAGAATGTAATGGAACTTGGTGCGCAGTTGTTCCATCTGTGCTCTGTATGGTATGAGTTTCTCATCTTTGGTCATATAATCATTGTTGACTTGACTGATGACCAACTGCAAATCACCAAAGACTCTAAGGTTCTTGATTCTCCATTGAATTTCTATGTTTAGACCGATGACCAGTGCTTCATATTCTGCTATGTTGTTGGTGCATTGGAAGTTAAGTCTGAAAGACTTTGGAATTGTATCATGATCTGGAGTGATAAGCACTATCCCTGCCCCCGCACCATGGTTCGTACACGATCCATCAAAATAAAGTTGCCATACCTTGATCACCGGTTGTAGTGTCATGATAGATTCGTCAGGAAAGTTAGAAATAATAGGCTGGTGGCCTTGAATTGGTGCCTCTGCTAGTTGATCTACGATCACTTGTCCTTTGATGGCCTTTCTGTCTACGTACTCAATGTTGAACTCACTTAAGATCATTACCCACTTTGCCAGTCATCCAGTGAGCGTTGCTTTGCTTAGGAGGTACTTTAGAGGATCAATATGTGCGATCAATTTTGTTTGGTGACTCAACATATAATGTCTTAGCTTTTGGGAAGCAAAAAAAACTGCAAGGCATGACTTCTCAATTGGCATATAGTTTAGCTCATATCCAACCAAAGTCCTGCTTAGATAGTAGATGGCCCTCTCTTTTCCTGTGTCATCATGTTGTGCCAAGAGTACACCTAACAATGATTCTGTCGCTGAGATATATAGAAGCAATGGTCTACCTTATATTGGTGGTACCAATATAGGAGACTTAAGAAGGTAGTCTTTGAATATCTGAAATGCCTGTTCGCATTGATCTGTCCATATGAATTTGATGTCTTTATGCAATAGATGTTGGAATGGGTGGCACTTGTCTGCTAGTTGAGCTTATATGAATTGTCTGATCGATTGGAGCCTTCCTTGTAACCCTCTTAGTTGTCTCAGGTTTGATGGTGGAGGCATTTCCAATATTGCTTTGACCTTTGTTGGGTCCACTTTGATTCCTCTATGTGATACTATGAACCCCAGTAATTTTCTTGATGTAACACCGAATGCACACTTCTTTGGGTTTAGACGAACTTTGAATTCCTGCATTCTGTCAAAGATGGGTCCCAAAACTTGTAGATGATCCTTTTGAAGTATTGACTTGCCTAGTATATCATCCACATAGTCTTCTATTGTCTTATGGATGAGATCATGAAATATAGTTGTCATAGCCCTTTGATACGTCGCTCCGACATTCTTTAGACCAAACGACATGACGTTCCAACAATATGTTCCCCAAGGACATGTGAAAGTTGTTTTGTGTTGGTCCTCTGGTGCGATCCTTATTTGATTGTAACCTAAAAATCCATCCATGAGTGATAGCATTTGATGTCCGACAGTTAGATCTACTATCATATCAATGTTTGGTAAAGGAAAGTCATCCTTGGGACATGCTATGTTGAGATCCCTGAAGTCTATACAAATCCGTATCTGACCACTATGCTTTGTAACTAGTACCAAATTAGATATCCAGTCAGCATATGGTATAGGTCTGATGAATTTAGCATCCAGGAGCTTTTTCAACTCTACCTTGACTAGCAATGCAACATGAGGATGCATCTTTCTCAGCTTCTGCTTGACAGGTTTGGCATTGGGTAGCAATGGGAGATGGTGTAGTACTAGCTCTGGATCTAACCCTGGCATATCTGAGTAGGACCATGCAAAATTGATCATTCTTGCCTTGAAGAAATTGAAGAACTATTCTCTCTCCTCATGGGTGAGTGATTTTGCCAAGTATAAGTTCTTTGGGTTCTTGTCATCTCCCAAGTTGACTTCCTCGGTTTCTTCTGCTAGTAATGTTGATTTCTCCTCTATCAAGGGGAGGAGTTCCTTCTTTCCATCTTCTAGCACCTCAGTGAGGTTTTCGCTAGAATATACATCTTCTTTTAGCTTTTTAACATTCTTTTATTCTTTTTTTCTATGTGGACTGGAAAGAGGAGCTTCCTCCCTGAAATATGCCACTCTGTCTAGGTTAATGGAGAATCCTGCCTTGTGATCTCCTGATGGAATGCCTTCCCTCAGTCCCATGAAATGAGCTATCACCTCATCATTCTTGAAGACATCTAGATCAGGTGGTCCTTGTTGATCCCACTCTATGAGGTTAGGGTGTACAAGATAGACACTTTCACAACTATTTGGCTCTGGTTGACAGAAAGGGACTGTTGATATGGTTCCTACAAAACTAGACTGTGATGTGGATGCACCACTTGAGGTCTGATAAATGATATGTTTGTCTATGCAGGGTTGTTCGGTAATGGTCAATTGGTCAAATATGTCTGCTAGATTTATGATAATGTTTGACCGAGGGGAAAAATGAGGGATTGATGGTTCAGAGTCGTGAAGGGATCTCCACTCATACTCATGGGAGTCAGTCTCAATAGAACATTCGTCAGATGTCTCACTTCCTTGGTTATCATCGATTGCTATGTGTAGGTTTATTTGGGATTGTGTGGTTCCCTCTTTGGCAGGCAACAACTGTGCTAATATGTTTCTTATTAGGACATGCTCTGTGTTGTGCCCCCGGTGCATCTCTGATATTTACTCTTGATTGACTTGAATGTCTTGGATCACGGGACTAGTGCTTTGTTGTCCATAGCCCAATCCTCTCATGTTTCTCTGGGTTGGTGGGAGAGGCAATTCAAATATGCCTTGTTGTCTTGCCCCCAGCTCAGTTGTACCATCGTACCCAAATCTTTGTATCATTGTGTAACCATTACCATAGTTTGACAAGGGTAATGGTGATCAGATTGTCTCAGGGGTATCTTGGTATAACCAGGTATTGATGTTTTGTTCAAAAGGATTTTCTTCCGCTATGTCTCCCCATCGGACAAAGGTTGTGGGTGGACATCTGAATAGAATAGGCTGCGGAGTTTCTATTGCAATAATAGGGTGTGGCATGCCATGATTTCTTGGGCTTTGAGGCATGTGCATGATGGTAAAATCCTCTTCATATCTGTATTCAACATAGTCCTTGTTTGTGATGGATATCTTGCCTGCTTTTTGTGTGATATCTTTAAGTTTTGAATCTGAAGAGGAGGGAATACTTGCGTCTTGTTTAATGACTATCTTTCCTGCTGCCCGTGTGACATCCTTGGGATTCAAATCTGAAGAGGATGGGATGCTTGCATCTTGGTTTGATGGTACCTGGTTATCAGTGCTAATTTGGACCGCATTACAATACTGGAAGGGATTGGGATCTCCCTCTATGATGATCTCCTCTCCCTAGTGTGTAAATTTGATGCATTGATGGTATGTTGAAGGTACAACTTGCATTTCATGTATCCAAGGTCTCCCTAGTATCATGTTGTATCCCAACTCAAGGTCTAAGATTTGGAAGGGAGTGTTTTTTACCACAGGACCAATATGAACAGGTAGAATGATAATACCTTTAGAGGGCCTTTCCTCTTCATCATAAGCTCTGATATTTATCCTCCTTGTGACATCAATGCTTGATTCTGAATAGCCCAGTTTCTTGATTAACTTTAGAGTACATATGTTTAACCCAGCTCCACCATCAACAAGGACCCTACGGATAACGCTTTTTTGGACCTGGACAAGTAAGTGCAGAGGATCATTATGCAGGGGTTTATGCGGCGGCACATCACAGTCTGTGAATGTGGCATGTTTGTTAGCAGCTATATGGTTGACCATGGTTTGGAAGTTCTTAGGTGTTACGTCCCTTGGGATAGCTGCATTTTGAAGGGCTTGGTCAAGTGCCAATTTATGCTGCGGAGATATGCGCAATAGGTCAAACATGGAGATCTGGGCAAGTGTACGCTTTAGTTGGTCTACTATGCTTGTTTGTGGATTTGAGTTTTCTTTAGGATTGGTAGAAATAGTAGGTGAGGATGGTAATCCTTGCAAGATGACTTTGGCACAACACGTTGTTATAGCACAATTGTTACCTTGGTCTTTGATAGTGATTGTAGCCACATGGCTATCTCAAGGATTTAGGCAATTGATAACATTATCACTGTTGACATATGTATAGTTAACGTGTTTTGTTTGTCCACTAGACCCGGAGGCTTTTCCCTTGTTGTGATCACAAAAGGTATCGTTGAAAATAGTGTGATCAGTTGTGCCTTTGGTTTGAGTATTTGTTACATCGATGACCCCTATGTCAATCAGATCTTGGATAGCATGTTTCAATCGATAATAGTTGGCCATTTTGTGCCCTTTCACCCTATGAAACTTGCAGAAATCTTTGTCATTATACCACCTCGGTTTGTTTTCATCTTGTTCAAAGTCTCTAATTTCTGGGAGAGTGATAGTGTTTGATTGTATCAACTTGCATAGAGATGATTCTATCGGCTCTCCTAATGGTGTGAAATCTCATTGCTGGAATTGAAACCGTGGTTTGCGTTGATTATGTTGTTGACTGTTTGACATAGCGGCCTCTTGTACAGGGGGAGGTTGGTTTTGGGTGTATGCTTGTTGAGTGGGCCCTGTGGGTTTTTGGTTGGCCATAGATGTGCCTTGCAGTGACACCTTGGGTTGTGCATAGTTGACTCTCTTCACATCAATGACACCATCGCTAGTGACATTTTTGTTTTTGTCCACCACTTAGCCTTGTCCGTTGCATTTTTTTTTGTATTCATTTGTGTGGGATCTGCAAGGATTCCTTGTTTGACTAAGTTCTCCTCACAACAAACTCCTCTTTCGATGAGTTGTGTGAAGTTCGGAGCTAACTGTAACTCTGTTGTGAATGATATGTCTGGAATTAGATTGTCAACAAACATGACTATTAAGTCTTGTTCGGGCACATCATATGTTATGCGGTTTTCCATATTCCTCCATCTCTGTAGGAATTTCACAAAAGACTCTCCATCTTTCTGTTTGATATCGCAAAGGTCCTTGATGCTGACCTTGTGCTCAATGTTATGATGGAAGTGAGCTATGAACTTTTCAGCCAGTTCACCCCAATACTGAATGCCATGAGGTAAATGTGAGAACCATTCCATTGCTAGTCTGGCCAAGCTTTGTGGGAACAGTCGCATTAGATATGTCTCATCATGAGCGACTTTGACGCAACTAGCAAAAAACTCTCGGATATGTTCAATAGGGTTGGTACTGCCCCTATATTTGTCAAATTTCGGTACCGAGAAGTGATTTGGGAACGGGGACATGTGAAGAGAATGGTCAAAGGGGTATGGGTATAAATCCTCTACAGTATAGGATTTAGTTTGCCCTTGATTTTACATATCCATCATTTGGGTTTGAAGGATTTATTATATAGGAATTGTTGATGATATGAACAGTTGAGATCAATCCAAGAGATAGTGAGATGAATGGTTGAGATTAAAAGGAACTGGAGAAGCCATCAGTAAAATCCACCTATTCATTTGGTAAAGAGGAGATAGAGTCACTAGCAAGGGTCAGTAGCAAAGGTTTCACAATTGATACAAATCAAATACACAATACCACTAAAATGAATAACAATGAAACATAATCAATAAAATGTACAAGCAAGAGAAAGGAAAACAAATAAATGTGAACCCCACGATGCTTGAAGCTTCTATTGTTTCTCTCTACTCCTTCCGAAACGCTGTTCTTGATGCTCAGTATTGGCAGGGTAGCGTCTATGACTTGAGAAGTGTCGAGAATTTGCTAATTGAAACGGGTGTGTGATCGCAAGATGGCTTGAATGCTAGAACCAAACTGACAGAGTAATGGCACACGAGAGCTTGAAATCCTGGATCCTTGAAATGGTTATGAAGGGTTTATTATATAGGAATTGGTGATGATATGAACGGTTGAGATCAATCCCAGAGATAGGGAGATGAATGGTTGAGATTAAAAGGA
>MU223505.1:249548-260573 GCA_018584345.1 Thuja plicata
CTTTCTTAGCCACATCTTGAGGAGTATCAGGGTGATCTAAAGAAGGTGTTGGAAGAAGAACATGAAGAGGAGGACAGTGGTTAAGATCCACTACCTTGATTGGAGGAGGTGGGAAACCTATACCATGCATATCTTGTTTAGGAGATGAATGAATCAAGTTTTTAATGCCTCGTTCATTGATACCAAGCCCTAAACCTTTATAGCCTTGTTTATCCACCATAGTATATCTGGTAGTGTACCTATCTTGCAAATCTTTGATAGGAGGAGATTGATTATGGTGTTCATGGGAAAATGTTGTGTATGGTGTAATGATAGTATTAGAAGAGGTTTCCTTGTTTTTCCCTTTAACATCATCATGGATTAGATAGGGAGGGGAAGGTAAATGGAAGAATTCTCGAATATCATTATCATGAATCCTAGCTTGAGCCCCATCATAAATGTGGGAAGAAATAGGGATTAAAGGTGGAGAAATAGAAATAGGAATATTTGGAATTGGATTAGGATTTATAGGATTAGGTAGATTAGGAGCTAGATTAGGCATGATAGGAGTAGGAAGATTAGGAGGTAGGGTATCATCTACCCAATTCTTCACATAATCCAAAAGAGAAATAAGTCCACTACATAAATCCTTGATGAAAGTTTTGAAAGTAGGAAGACTAGTATTAGTTAATCTCAAAATAGCATAAGCAAGTGAAACAGATTAACAAACATGAAGATTAAAAAACATAATTAAATGGATGATACTTTCATAAACATCATAATTACTATAGAGAGATGCTAAAAGAAGCATAATGAGAAAAATAGCCATCCCCAAAAGCATATTAAAGATCTTCATAGTGAATGAAATGCAAGAAGTGTTTTTATATTTTTATGAGTATGTAGCTTTTTTTGTATTTTGAAATTCAAGAGCATAAAAGAAAACTAATTTAGTATGTATGCAAAAGCAAGTCTCTGAGGAAAAGAGGCAAAGCATATAACACCAAAAATAAAGAGTTGTCTATTGCGGGTTCACCAAATTGTAGATATCTAAAAATGTGGGGACCAAAATGTAACATAAGAGATCTTACATTTAAGAATTTTTGTTTATTTATGGATGATTATAGATGTGTATATGAATATGTGTGTGAGGAGGGTAGGATTGTTCTTTTAATCCCAAATTACTCAAAGGAAAGATCCAAATTGATTAACGCTAAGGAAAGGATCAATACATAAATGAATCAACCTATTAAGGATGTGGATTAAAGAGAAAAACCCTAATTCCTATTTTATAGAAGGGAGTAGGTGATAGTTTTAGAAAGATTAAGAAATTTAATTGAATTGAATAGGAGAAATGTACTAACCTTGAATGTTACAGATCTGAAGAATGTTATTTTCTGGAGCTTGTGTTTAGTTTCTAGAAAATCTGAGACTAGATCTGAAATAGAAACGCAGAGAGGAACAAAACCCATAAATATTTTTCTTTTCTAAGACAGTTTTGATTTGTACCCTCAAGTCAATGTCACCATTTGCCAAAATTTCTGATTGTTCCCTAGGTCACAATCGGCCTAAAAAGTCTCAGACTGAAATTCTATTTTTGGATCTAGAAGTTTTCCGAAAAGAGTATATGAATCTCTGTCCTGATCTTTTGTTTTGAACTTGTACTTGCAATAAAAATGATTTGTTTGTTGGGGGAGGGGTTAGCCTTAGTCAAACCCCAATTTAGGAATTAACCTTGAAATCAATAATGCTAGCAAGTAGTAGAAGTAAATCTAGTAATGAAGCTATGATATTCAAATAGATATGCAAGTGTATTTTGAATGTAAACAAGTATGTAAATATGAAAGCTTGGACTCAATTAGAAACCATAAACCTCCATGATTGTATGCTTGGAATCCACCTTGAAGGGAGAATGAATGATTCTTTGAGGATTCACAAAGGATCTTGAAGAAAGATCATTCCACCATGATGGATAGATCTAGGGTTTTAAATGATGAATCTTGAATGCTTGAACCAAATCCCTTCAAAGGCTTGAAAGCTTGAATCCTTGATCTTCAATGGAGAGCTTGAGTTCTTTGAGAAACATTTGTAACAATGGATGCTTGAAATTTTTTCTTGATGGTTATTTCTTCACTTGAATTCTTCACCTTTGGGATTCACTCTTCAAGTCTTGAGCTTTTGCAATTATCAAGTCTTAGTGCTTAGAATCATGCTTAGAGAAAATGAGAGGAGAAAACTTCCTTTTATATGAAATTAGGGCACAATCTTCTAGAGAGGTCGACATAGGAGAATTAAATTATAATTGGACCCATGCCCCTAGAAGTGGACCTATGTTAAATATAATTTAAGATTTGCCGCTTCGGAACCCAAAACAACCGACCCAAAAGCGGGAAATGAATTTTTTGATGACCTCCGGCAGCCGGCAGACTTCCAGATTTGAAAGGAGGACCCAGGTCAAGGTTGAGGTCATCCTTGACCTAGGTCAAGGTCGAGGTCGACCTTAACCCAGGGGGTCAGGACCCCTAGAAAACATGCCAGTTGGGATGGAAGGTGCCCGGAGAGGCCCAATCAGGGTCCTAAATGGGTAGATAAGCAGGCGAGGATGAAGAAATGAGGGGACAATGTGATGGTGGTAAAAAAAATCCCCTAAGGAGGGCTAAATGTTCTTAACATGGAAGTGCTTCCATGTTAAGATGATACAAAATTATATGATTATAGAGTAAATCATATTGCATTTGAAATATTTTATTGGGTAACATTTATAAAGAAATTTTACGGAAATGGACATCCATGCAAATTAACATCATTTTTTTGCTCTGTAAAATATGTTTATTTTTATATTTATATAATAGCAAAAAAACATTTACATTCTTCCAGTCATTAAAATTTTGAAACAACTATATATTGACACCAAGAAGGTGCACATCAGAATTGCAAAGCTTAACTTAATTCTATCCACCCATGCTCAGATACATACTACCTAAATAAAACCCTACAGAAACAACCATATATTGACACCAAGAAGGTGCACATCAAAATTGATGAGCTTCAACTGCATTCTATCCACTCCTGTCCAGATACATACTACCTGAATACATACATAACCAACACCCCCGATATTAACACAAGAGAGTTTTACCACAAAAATACAGAGCTTCAAATTGCATTTTAATCACCCCTAGCTTGATACATTCTACATGATTACATGCAGACCCACATAATTTTTACATTATCCTCATGTGCCAATCAAATTTACATCAATTTATATACAAAAAAATTCACAACCTAGAGTATGCGGAAGAAACAAAAAAAAATCAAAAAATCACAGGGGTACTGAACCACCCCAACCTCAATGCCCACGCCCACGCCCACGCCCATGAGCATGCCCACACCCACAAGCACGCCCATGACCACGACCATGAAAACACTATCACTCCTGCATCTCCATCCAAACCCCCTCCAAGCAGAACCCGAATAGGTCTTGATTCAATTGCTCCCAATCATGTACATAATCCATGATATGAGCCCAATACCTCTGGGCCTCTGCCCTCCTCATAGGAATGTTTCCAAGGGCCTGGTGTAGAAGAAAATGGTGCAAATAGTGTGGAACACCTTAGAATCCAAACCAATCACCATAATCAACCACGAAACCTTGACCCAGAATGACACTTGCCACAATTTCTTCTAATCCAACTCACCATTCTTGGTGCACGCATCTCTACATAATCCTAATCACCTCCGAACGTGGGCTGAAATGAAAACTCCAAGCACAAAACAAAGATGAAATGTGAGTTTTTTTATGAATTCAAAACTATGATGCCAAAAAAATCAAACCCCAACAAGGCCCTGACCAAATTCAAGAAGAATGAGTCACTCTTTGTGAACACATTCTTCAACCTCTGCTCAGAAATAGGCCCCACGAATACCATCTACTGCTTGAGGACTTTGAAAGAGAAATTTGCTTCCATCTGTAATTTACCTCCACACTGCAGAAGCAGATGCAAATTTCAATGGAAAATAGAATTCCCAACCACATACACTTGGCGAAAGGAATGTTAGTCACCGCTCTAAAATAGGAATGAATCTCTTAAAAATTCTAGCAACATTCAATGCAGATGTAGTGAAATATGTGTGAGGTTATACATCATGTATGCAAGATTATACATCTGTCACCTTGATATGCAAAAAAGAAGCTCCATTAATTGTGAATATTCGCACCTGATGTGACACTTTTTGACATGTATTAATTAAATTAAAAATCAAAAATAGTGGTTCTATGATTTTTAATTTAATTAATAAATGTTGAAAAAGTGTCGCGTTGTTAGAAATAACTGAGAGGGGGGGTGAATCAGTGGCCTTAAAAATATTCCAATAAATCAACCCAAAAACTTAGTACCATAATATTAAGCCTCTAGTTATCTTCATTCCTATAAGATGAATGCCTTCAAATATACTTATCAAATAACTACTGCTCGGAGTGCTCTGTTAAACCTTATTCTTAATGTTTACTGAATAGGAGTCTTTCATTTACCGAAAAATAGTAAATTACTTAGAGTATACCGATCAATCCAGATTAGCTATGTGTAATGCAAAACACTAAAGTAATGACTCATAAACACATTGACACATGGATTTTTAACATGGAAACCCTGTTAAGAGAAAAACCCACTTGGGACTGGTAACCCAAAAATTTTCACTCTTCTAAAGTGAGTTCAGTGAAGAGCCAACCCTATTAAAGGTTACAAACACACTGTTAGGTGTGACCTTGTTAGAGGATTTAATAGAATAGTTTGTCACTTGAAATCGGGCATCTCTATGCTACCTTCTATGACCAAAATCATTGTAGTTTGTCAAATGGTATCTGGCATCTCATGCTATCTTCATGATCAAACTTTTTGATATTCCTTTGGATGTATCTCAATATAGAAAGGATCTTTAAATCTTGCTCAGTTAAGAGACTTTCTGAATTAATGATTAAACTGAAACAGTAGATGATCTGTTCATACACACAACTTATACTTGCATATTTTCAGATCTATTGTAATCTTATTAAACCATTCTGATCAATATATCTTTTCAATACCTTTGCTCCACTTTCTTTCTGCTCGGTGATGCTATGCCCTGTTGTTCAGTGTCTGTAGAAATATTTAGCTCTTTCCTTGGCTTGATTGATCAAGATTGTATGAAGTTGTTCTTCATCAGTTTCTCTTCATCATCCTCTTTTCTATTCACTCCCCTTTCTTAATTTGTAATGAATTAAGTTGTCTCTTTATAGACATGATATCACCGTTTCTCTGTTCTTGATTTTCTTGATCTTGGCGTAATCCACAATTCTCTCCAATCTTAAGTTAAAGCATAACTCCTATTTTATCTCGTACAAATCTTCTTGCCAACTAGATAAAATAACTTTTCATATTTTACTTATCTCTGGATTTATCTTGTGGATTAAAACAATGTCAACACCCAGTTAAGTCTATCTTTAGCTTTGCCAGCTAGCTATTTTGTCGTTTCTGAACTCCAATTAACTTCGGTGTTTTAACTCTTGTTAGCTTCGGTAAACACTTCAATTTTCCTTGGGATTCTCTGTCGGTGTTATCTGTCCATCGGGTTATCTGTCCTTCAGGATTTTCTGTCTGTCAGGTTACACTGTAATTTTGGCCATCGATTATGCTCGTGATTCTGCTCGTCGGTTTTCCTGCTCGGGCATCACTGTGACTTTTCTCTCAGGTTTCTCTTTCTGTCAGGTTCCACTAGCCATCGGTGTTTGAATTCACTTAGCGAATGCTGGTCTTTTATGCATTACTGAAAGAATAATATTTTCTCTCTGATTCTCTGAATTCTTTGACACTTTTAATATAACCAATTAGATTATATCAAGTTGACATCAATGACAATACAATCCATTAACTGTTTTAATATCTTGCATTATCTTTCTGCATTTCGGTGATCAACTTAACATCTTCAAAAATTCAATTAGTTACATGTCATCAATCTCTCCCTTTGGCATTGATGGAAACACACTACATTATCACACTATATTATTACTAATACAATATGAAATATAATAGTTTCATCAATCTTTCATATTGTAACTATTACAAATGTCTGGCTCTCGGTAAGCTCAAATAGCTTAGATTTGTTTCTTGAAGAGTGTGTTCTTCAAACTTTAATCCCTTCACTGGATAGATGTAGTAGCTTCTGTCTCCGTCCTATGTTGTCCCTTGACTGTTCCTCTTCTTGATAATCTCTCATATCTCCCTTTGTGTGTATTCTCTTCCTTTTGATACTGCTCTCCCTTTGATGGATATTTCATATGTAGTCAATCTCTCCCTTTGGATAATGATTAACTCTCCCTTTGAATTCTTAGGAACTTCTCTCCATGGATGATAATGATATAATCTCCCCTTTTGACAACAATGCCAAACAATTTTCTTCTATATCATCTTCCATCCTTTTAATAATATACTCCTTGAATTTCCCTATCCATCAGCAATACATTGACTCTAGTGTTCGATGTAGATTTGTACCTTGTTGTGTACATATGTATCTGTTGATGTTCATCTCTGTTCTTGCATCAACATGAATGATCTTTGATTTGGTATAGGCTAATGCAACCTTCTAGTCATCTTACTGACCGATAGACAAGGGTTGGACCCCTAGTCTCTTTCTCAAGTACTCAAATGTATCTTTCGGTAATGGCTTGGTGAATATATCAGCTAATTGTTCCTTTGATTGAACATATTCTAGTATCACTTCTTTTTCTTTCACATGTTCTCTTAAGTAATGATACTTAATTACTATATGCTTAGTCTTAGCATGCATGAATGGATTCTTTGATATGTTAATTGCACTGGTATTATCACAATAGATAATCATTGGTTCAAGAATCTTCATATTCATACCTTCCAGCAACTGTTTGATCCAGGAAATGTTGGAGCAATTTGCAGCAGCAGCCACATATTCTGCTTCTGCAGTAGACTGAGAGATGCATCCTTGCTTCTTGTTGATCCATGTGACAAGTCTATCACCCATGAATAATGCTCCTCCAATTGTGCTCTTTTGGTCATCAATGTTTCTAGCCCAATCAACATCTGTATAGACTTGTAGCTCAAATTTTCCTTCTCTTTTATACCATAAGCCATAGTCCTTGGTTTTCTTTAGATATCTTAGAATTATCTTGACATCAGTCATATGTGATTCTTTGGGATTAGCAGAGAATCTTGCAACTATTCCAACTGCATGTGCTACATTTGGTCTGGTATGAACAACATACATTAGTTTCCCAATCATTGATCTCTACAAGGTTTGATTTACCTCATTTGATTTGTCTTCTTTTATCATCTTACATCTGATAGCCATAGGTGTTCCAATTGGTTTGGAATCTTCCATTTTGAATATCTTTAGCACTTCCTTGATGTATTTGGACTGAGTGATATTTATGCCTGCATCTTGTTGAAGAATCTGTAAACCAAGAAAGAATTTGATCTCCCCAAACATAGAAATTTCAAACTCTTTGCTCATTTCATTAGCAAAGGATTTGCATAACATTTTATTTCCCCCAAAAATGATATCATCAACAAAAATTTCAGCAATCAGAATATTACCCTTGGTATCTTCTTTTAAGTACAAATTATTATTTTCACTTGTTCTTACAAATTCAATGCTAATGAGATAGGAGTGAAGTCTTTCATACCAGGCTCTAGGTTCTTTTTTCAATCCATACAAGGTTTTATGTAGTCTACATACCATGTTTCTCTTTTCTAGACCAACAAACCCTTCTGGTTGTTCAATGTATACCTCTTCTTCAAGTATTCTATTTAGGAATGCAGATTTGACATCCATCTGGTATACCTTGAATCCTTTGAATGCAGCATAAGAAAGTAAGATTCTACCTCCTTCTAGTCTAGGAAAGGGTGCAAAGGTTTCACCATAATCAATACCTTCTTCTTGTGCATACCCCTTGCATACTAATCTTGCTTTATTTCTTGTGACTTCTCCATTCTCATTCAGCTTGTTTCTGAATATCCATTTGGTACCGATGACATTCTTTTCATCTGGTCTTGGTAATAGTGTCCATGTACTATTCTTCTCAATCTGTTCTATTTATTCATTCATAGCACTGACCCATTCCTCATTTTCAAGTGCAGTATTAACAGATTTAGGCTTAAAATTACAAAGTAAACATCTAGGGTTTAGTGACTTACTTCTTATTCTCATTCCAGCCTTCTTGTCTCCTATGATTTGATTCTGTGGATGATGTCTTCTGACATACTTGGCAAGTTTTGGTTCAACTTTGTGTTCATCATTCTGATCATCATCTTGACCTTCATTCTGATCTCCATTGTTCGGAACATCATCTTGATGATTTTCCTAATTTTTGGTAATTACAGCCTAGTGCTCAGGTGCAATGTTATGTTGCTCGGGAGCGATACATTGTTTCTCGGGTAGAGTGTCAGGTTCTTCAGTATAAACAAACCTATTGTATTCCTCTGGCTCTTTTCTGATTTCCTTATCATTATTTTCTGCAAATTCATCTATTTTCACATTTGCACTTTCAATGATCTTGTTAGATGACTTGTTAAGACATTTATAAGCCTTGCTTTTGGTTGAATACCCTAGAAAGATACCTTCTTCACTTTTGGAGTCAAGTTTTCCATTTTTATCATCCTTCAAAATATAACATTGACTGCGGAAAATTCTGAAGTAACTTACATTGGGTGTGTGACCATACCATAGCTCATAGGGTGTCTTCTTTGTGTCCTTCAATTGTACTCTATTTAATGTGTAGATAGCAGTACTGACAGCTTCCCTCCAAAAATTTTGAGTGATGCTTTTCTCAATCATCAATCTTCTTGCACAATCAATAATGGATATGTTTCTTCTCTCGGCAATTCCATTTTGTTGTGGTGTTCTTGGTGCAAAAACCTATCTTTTAATTCCATGCTCATTGCAATAGTTAGTGAAGTCGTCTGAAATAAATTCCCCTCCTCTATCTGACCTTAAGAATTTTAATTCCTTACCACTTTGCTTTTCTATCATAGCCTTATACCATTTAAACATCTTGAATACTTCTGATTTATCTTTTAAAAACATAACTGTCATCATTCTAGAATAATCATCTACAAAGACAATGAAATACCTATCTCCATAGTAGCTCTTTGTCCTCATGGGTCCACATAGATTAGTATGGACTCATTCTAGAATTGCATCAGATGTATGGGCTTTACTTTTGAAACTAGACTTTCTCATCTTAGCTTTTTGACAATTCTTGCACATGATTTGCTCGAGCTTAGACATGCTCGGTAAGCCTCTGACTTTTCTTTTATTGCTTATCTTTATCATGCTGTCAAAATTCACATGACACAATCTCTTGTGCCACAACCATTTGTCTTCGTTTCTATCCATCAAACAAGTGGTGTTAATTTCATCAAGATAGAAAAGGTTACCTTTTGTTTGTTCACATGTTCCGATCAACCTTCATGATTCATTGAAGATCTTTGCCTTCTTATTCTCAAATGCTACTCGGTGACCTATATTGTTCAGCTATGAAACACTTAACAGATTATAATTCAGTCCTTTTACCTAGTAAGCATTTTCACATTTGATCAGGTTATTCAACATTACAGTTCTTTTACCTTCAACTTGACAAGGTGTGTCATTACCCATTCTTACTGAACCACCATTATAGTATTCAAAAGTCTCAAAAAATTATTTATCACCAGTCATGTGGTGAGTGAAGCCACTATCTATGATCCAGACATCATTCTTACTAACCTTAGATATCAGTGCATTTTCTACATACCTTTCTTCTTCTTTGTCTGAGTCATCCTTCATGGCTACAAATACAATCTCAATGTCTTCTTCAGATTAGGTGTCACTGTCATCGGCTCTGTTCTCAACTAGATAACAAGCTTTCTTGCCTTTGTCCTTGTTGTCTAGGGTATCTCTTCTTTCATATTGTCAGTTTCTTTGGTAATCTCTGTTATCACCTCTATCAAACTTCTTCTCATATGATCTGTCATTACTTTTGTCATCTTTTCTTCTGTTAGGACATCTTGCACTAGTAAATTTCACCCTTTTTTTTGACAAGAAATAGTCAAATTTTCTACACAAAATGGTCAAACAGGCAACCAAAACTGTCATCACTCTTTTTTCATCAATTAATCGACGAGACAAGATATAGTCAAAATTTCGACCGTAACAGTGGTTGAATTATCCACAAAATCAATCTGTTGGAATTGGAAGAATAAGTCGTTGAATGCATAGCATTCTCGTTGAACATACTAAAGTGAAGGTCAAAATTGAGACCATTATCCAGTAGAAATATCCACCAATGTTCGTCAAAATGGTCATTGAATGCATAGCATTCTCGTCGAACTCACTAATGGAAAGGTCAAAATTGATACCATTGGTTAGTAGAAATATCCACCAAAGTTCGTCGAAACGTCCATCGAATGCATAGCATTTTCGTCGAGCTCGCTAATAGAAAGGTTGAAATTGATACCATTGTTTAGTAGAAATATCCACCAAAGTTCATCAAAGTGTCTGTCGAATGCATAACATTCTCATCATGTGCGCTAATGGAAAGGTCGAAATTGATACCGTTGTTTAGTAGAAATATCCACCAAAGTTCGTCGAAGTGTCCGTCGAATGCATAGCATTCTCGTCGCACACACTAATGGAAAGGTCAAAATTGATACCATTGGTTAGTAGAAATATCCACCAAAGTTTGTCGAAATGTTCGTTGAATGCATAGCATTCTCGTCAAATATACTAATGTGTCTTGGTCAAAAAAGCGACCAATACTAACTTATGGTTAAAAAAAGATGTGACCAGAAATGAGATATGGATCTGCCAGTGGACTCCCAACCTAGAAATCAAATCATACCAGCTACAAATGCAAGATATGGATCTGCCAGTGAACTCCCAACCTAGAAACCAATTCATCAAGAAGAAAGTCAATAATAAATAGATACAAATAAGACATAAACATTAATCAGTAATGCACAAATAATGTTTGAAGGAATATCACTTCACTATCACCAACAC
>MU223505.1:281972-305505 GCA_018584345.1 Thuja plicata
TTATTTCCCCTATTAAAATAAGAAGTTATGGTGAGTTGTAAGAGGTTCGGTTTAAGCTACCATCTCGAGAAGGATCATTCTCGCATATAGCTCTTCCTAATTTCTAGTGAGCATAGCCAGGACTTGAGAGGGTTGGAGGGGCATTACACTTTGAACCATCTATCGATTTACTCTATAAACTGTGTTTGTGGTTTACACTATAAATTATCTGTCGGTGATAGTGCAATTAACATTTTTGGTGACCATTGCACTTGTCTATTTCTGGTGTCCTCTGCACTTGGTTGTTTTAGTATCCATTGTGCTTGACTGAATTTTGTCGCTCGGTGATCATGTTATTGACAATCCAAAAACTATTTTCTTGTATTGTAATTACAAAATATTATCCATTCGGATTATCAATCTCCCCCTTTGGCATTCGTATCAAAAACTAATATGTGCAAAAACTCAAATGTTCAGTATATACACCAAATGTTTACCTTGTCAATATGACTCCCCCTATGTGCATGTCTCGGTGTAGTGTATGTAAATATTTCTTCCTTTGATTCATTTATTTATTTATACATATATTTACCCTTTTATCATTTCCCCCTTTCACCTTATCATTTCCCCCTTTATCATATCATTTCCCCTTTTTTTTTAAATAATGACAAAGGTGTAATACTTAGAACTTGTCAAAAATGTGGGAATGGGATTTTTGAATGTCCTCCATTAGCTTCTCCCATTTCTCTATGAGGTGCTCAAGGGTTATGAATTCCAGGGTGAGTCTGGCATGCATGTCATATATGCTCTCTGTAATAGACATCTCGGGGGTGGTGATCAATGCTTTTGCTAAAGTCATATGTTTCAATAGCAGTGTGAGATTCGGGAGTAACATAGCTTGCAGCTCGGTTACCTCATCTCGGATTCTAATTTTTTCCTTTTTAAGTTCAATTCTCAACCATTTTTCTTCTATAATCTTGTCATATTGTAATTTGAATTTATTTTCCTCGGTTGTGAGACTTTGTGCACTAGCCTTAAGATCTTCATCAATTTTGACTATCTTTTCACTATGCTTGGTAGTGAAAGTTTCTAATGTGCACAACTTTTGAATTAAGTTGACTACTTTTGATATTAGGGGTTCCATAGTAGTAACTAATTCAAAAAAATTTACCTTATGTTCTGCCACTTCTTGGTTGATTTTCTCTGTAAGCTTGTATTGACACTTCTGCCCAACATGTTCCTCAATGACTTTATCTGCATCTACATTCTGTGATGTGATGGAATCAGTGAGAACTGCTAGTTGATCAAGTATAGGTGTGTTTTGATCAATTTCACTATCAAGTACAATCTACAATAGTATTTCTTTGGTTGTATCTAGGACTTGGGAGTTCTTGTGCTCCTTCTTGAACTTGTCCTGTATAGCCTTCCACTTGAAGAGTTCACCATACTTGGTAAGTGACTCTGGATCCAATGTTCTAGGATCACATTCTAGTATATCAATAATTTCATCTAATGTGACTGGTTTTTTATTCTTCTTCTTGGATATGGTGGTGGAAGTAGGGCTACTTAGAACTATAGCTAGTTCATGCTTTTTCTCTTACTTCGGTGATTGTGTGGGAGGTGTTGTGTCTTTTGTGTGTTTCTCGGTATTGACCTGTTGGTCGGTAGTGGACATTTCCACATCAACCTTGTATTTTTCTGTAGCCTTTTCACCTTCGGTGTTCTTATCAGTGGCATCACCCAGTTTCTCCTCTCTACTTGTTGCTTTATTATCTTCATTTGTATTATTTTTCTTCCCTTGATCATCACATGTGTCCATCGGTGTGTTTGCATCAGGTTCAGGTGTCTTTTCCTTTGCCTTTGTAATGATATTGATATCTTTCATCAATAATGGCATGTCACTTGGTATATTTACTTGTGAAACATCTAGAGTTTCCTTTTCTTTTTCCTTTTCCTGCTCGATGGCAATAGTTACATCTTCATCTTTCTTGGGCTCATCATCAGAATCAATAAGTGTTATATCTTTGATTGTGACTTCTATTGTGTCCCCTAATGATTGAAAAATCTAAGGTACATCATCCATGGCCTTTTTTTCCTCTATTATCAATTCTAATGGATTGATGTCCTTGGTGTCATTTATGAGAATGTGCCCTGGGATCGGTGTTGCTTCCTTTTCTTCATTGTGAGGAGTCTTGGTTAGAATCAGTACCTTCTCGGGGCTTGTTGTATCCTCCTTAGGTGGATTGAATATTTCATTCCATTTCTCATTTCTTTCTTTGTCTAGCTCTATTAAGCTGCCCTCCAGTACTTTGTAAGCTCTCATCTTAGCTGAGAATTTCTTAGCATGCTTCTTCAAGATTTCATCAATTTCTTCAATTTTTGACTCTAGTGGAATCATTGTAACTAGGGATCTTTCCCTTATATGTTTCTATGTATGCAAGGCATATGTCCATCTTGTTGATATTCTATCATTTAGCTCTTGTGGCATCATATTAAATTGTATAGGTACATATTTGAATGTAATCATTGCCTTGATGATGGCCTCTTCTATCTTATTCTTATCTTTAGGTTTCAGAGTTAGCCATTGTCTAATCTTAGGATTTGATATGCTACCTGATTTGATGATTGATGTTGCAATCTCATCAATTGTTTTAGGAATTTTGTTCTTTGTAGGTTGGAGTTCTTGTTCACTCTCATCATGTTCAGTGTCATCCTTGTCCTATTTTCCTCTAATGTATTTCCTTCTTTTCCTCGGTGCATGTTTCCCAGTTTGAGGCTTTCTCTTATAAGTGCTCACTATTCCTTTCTTAACCGGTGGTGAATATGCATCTTTTTTAGTTTTACTTCTAGTTCTAGATGCAACTATCACATTTGCAACCTTTGCCTTCTTGGTTGGTGGTGCATCAGACTTAGTTGACTCAGAGTCACTCAAATTTTCATCTTTACTGATGGGTGATTGTCCCTCAGTGCCTTCTTGTTGTTTAGACTCTTCATCATTGACTGATAGATTCTTTTCTAGTGTTTTCACCATCTTAGTCTTCTTTCTGTCAATTTTCTTTACTGCTAAGCCTGTTTTGATTCTAGCCTTAGCTTCCTCATAAGTTCCAAATCTTGGTAATGATTTGTCCACTGCTTCATTTAGTAGGGCTTCAATAGCATTTGTGACTTGATCTATCTTGATCTCATAATCAAGTGGTGGTAACCATGTTGTCCTCAGTACAACTAGTTTGATTAAAGTGGTGTCAGTATCCACTATAAAACATATGTCATCCTTATACTGTTCCACCAGTTGTTCAGGTATCATCATTCTTTTCTACATTTTGTCCTTGAAGGTAGTGAAGTATGCATCCATGACTGATGTAAAATTATCCCCTAGTGACTTAATATATTCACTAATTTGTATAGTTATCAGTCAGGTTGTGTCCCAATTGACATTATCGACAGATGGGAAGAAACTCTGGAAATAGAAAAATGTGCACATGAGGAGTGAACTGAACTTACATGAATTAGATCTGGCTAACCTAATAGTCCTCATGTTCTCCTCTAGTTGCTTTAGTAGAAGCTTGGATAAGTCCAGTTGTAGTCCTTTCTTCACAATCTTATAGGCAGTGTCACCTACTCTGCATGCTATGTTGTTCAATCGGATAGCTTAGAATACCTTGTATCCAAGTACACATGCACCAAACTTCATCTATGGATCAGTGATGGAGTTAACTTTCAAACCTTTGTCATCCCATACTGCACCTTTCATCTTTTCAATCTCGGGGTGAGAAATATGTTTTAGGGATTTTGCCTTGTCAGTTACTGGATAACCGGTTATTGCGTGAATTACATCCTTAGTGATTGGTTTCAATTCATCCAAGCACATTCTCCTATCATGTACTTGGCTGAGTACTATTTGAACCCATTCATTTTTGAACTCTTTCAGAAACATTAGGTCATTTGTTAACCCTTTCACCTCAATGTGTTTATGTTCATCTTTTAGGTTTCCATCTATACAAAGCTTCTTGTAAGCTTCTTCAACCTCAAGATCTCCAATCTCTGCAATCTTGCAATGGATATATGCTCAGACATATTCAACTAGAAAAACCCTAGGAGGGATGCTTGAGAATGCTCCAGCATCGTTTGATTGTGAAGCAACCTCGGGACACAATTTGTACTTGGGTTCTTCACAGGTGGAGTTCTTGATCAGATTAACCTTCTTGTCCTTCGCATTCTTGATCTTGGAGACTCGTGATGTTGTTGCCATATTTCTTGAAATTAGAGATTTCTTCATACTTATCTGTGAGCTTGGTAAGTCTTGGTACTTACATGATCTTTGATGTAGATGTTGAAATCTGTTTGGAATAGCCTTTGAATCTTCTGTGAATTGATCTACAATCTTTTAGCTTTTGGTCACTCTATTTCACTTTGTTCTTCACTCTTAAACGCTTGGTGAATAAATGAGCATCTCCCTTTTATAGATGGTGCCCTAAGTGGTGCAATAAATGCTTCACTTACTTCTTGGTGGTCAAAGATGGAGTCACTCGATCATCACACAAACTTCCTAGCTCAGTGAGTATACACTTCTCGGGGTAAGTGTCAACTCAATTGACCTTTCACATGTTCACCAATGGTGCTCGGTATGTAGTGAAGTTTTGATTGTGTTTTTACATGATTACCGATGATGCTCGGTTTACATTAACAACTTGACTTTTACATGTATACCGACAATTCTCGGTATGTATTGACCAACATGATTGGATTCACAAAATCATAACAAGTAATACTATAGTGCATCTTTATTCATGCTAATTTGGCATATTATCAATGTATATTGGAGCTGATGTAAAATATAACTTTGTAGAGTGCAGTTTCATACTTACTTGTTTTGCTAAGGTGGGGGGAGTGATATCACCAGATCCATTGGATGAGGTGTCACCAACTGTAGTGCTCAATCTAGCATTGTCAGTGTTTGTGGCTTTCCTCCACATTTGATTTCTCATTTTTCCTGATATCTTCAATAGTGTTCCCATTAGTACAAGTGCTTGACTCTGTCACTCAGTCTCTACAGTCCTTGCTTAGATGACCAACCTTATGATAGTGTAAGCATTCCATTCTAGATTAGTCCAGTTCCTTGACCTTCATATCCATTTCCACATGCAGTTTGCAGCTATGTGTCCATATCTACCACATGTTGTGCAACTTTCCCATGTGTTGTAATCCCAAACATATGAGTTACCGACTCTTCTCGGTTGATATGCATTTTCTTGTTCTTTTGATTTCCATGCTTTCTTTTTCTTTTTCCTGCATTCATTAGATGTGTGCCCATGCATTTTTCAAGTAGAACAATATTTTTCCATGTAGGATTCCTTCTTTGGTTGTTTCACCTTAGATATGCATTCATATGCTTTGTGTCCATTCTTGTTATAGTTATAACATTTACCTATGAATGTAGATATGGATTTGGGAATACCTTTATCTTTGCTCCTGCAAACATTTGAAGTGTGGTCTAGTTTTCCACAGTGATTGCATGACTCCTTCTTTGGTCTTGGATTTGTGTAGACATATTTTTTATCAGATTGATTTGATGATTCTCCATGCTCGGTATACCCTAGACCGGTATTGTTTTTGGGTCTTCTTTTTCCATTTAGAAAATCATCCATTCTCTTTGTGCTTTATTCAGCTTTCTTGATCATATCATTATGTTGTTGTTGAATCCTTGCTTCATGCTTTAGTTTTTCATTTTCTTCTCTTAGTTCACCAATAGCTTCCAATTTCCCATTGAGTTCTATGTTAACTCAGTTTTCTTCATGAATCATAAGAACTATTTGATTGGTGATCTCAATGTGATGTTTAGTAAGTCTCTGTATTTTAGTTTCTCTCTCTTGTAGCTTTTCAATGATATTCCTCCTGTCATCAATAGCTAATGGTCTTTCTTGTTCATCTTGTCTATCATTGTTCATAACATCAATCCTTCTTACCATCTGTGTCTCTTGACCAATTTACAATATCTTTACTTGTTCAATCAGATGTTGATTGATTTCATTCAAACTTGTAATGCTTCCTTCTGATGTGTCAAAAGTATTACCAAATGTAGATCCTGGTGACTCAAAAAAATCAGGTATCTCTTCTTCATGATAGTCTATTGCATTGTATTGGGATGTCATAGCTTTTATTTCATCCAATAGCTCTCTCATCTTGATTCTTGTTTCTTTGTATTTCTCAAAGAAAATCTGTATCTCCAACTTTTGATTTTCAATATTCTTATCAAGCTTATACCTTTCCATTGTATGATCTTTTCTCTCAAGTGATTTAAAATTTTCCAAACAAGAGATCTATCTCTGATACCAATTGTTGTAATAATGGACTGGTGTGTACTAAGAGGGGAGGGGTGAATCAGTACCTATAAAAAAATTTATCAATTAACCTTTAGTAATTTGTTCTTGCATTATCGACCATATTGCTTTTCTACCTTATGTATGTAATATCAAAACATAAACTTAATTGCATGTAAAAATTCATAGAAACATTCATGAAATGTAAGTACATATGACACAAGAAGTGGTAACTCAGAAAACCCATGTTAGAAGGTAAAAACTACAGTGGCAATGAAAACCACAAAGCTTCACTATCTGCATAATGGAAGGTGTCAGTTAAGGCTACAAGTGTGATCACTTCTTATGATCTTACCCTGTAAGGAGTAACATTTTAGACTGGTTAGGTCTACTCTATTAAGATATTTTAACAATAATGTTAAGTGTGCACTCGGTTAAGAGATTTGCAAAAAGACTGTTAAGTCCACCTTCTTAAAGGATTTCTTCTACTTTCTACAATTGTTAGAGTGTAGTCAAAAATACTTGTTGACCTGATAGTATGCAATCTTGAATTTCTTAATATAGATCCTTTAAGTTCATAAGATATATGTATCACCTATAGTGATTTATTAATACCTTTGTTCTGCTCGGTAGCCTTGAATCTTGTTCTTCATAAATGAATTATGTCTTTTCTTTCCTTCTGCATGAAACTCTCTATCTAATCCTTTAGATGTCTGTTGCGGTTACAATCATCATTGTCTGATTGATTACTACATATATTTATACAATGTATTGACCTAATTTAGATTTCAAATTTTACAATAAAAACTCTATGATCAAAGGTTTACAACTTGACCTTGATCTCCTAGTTTGCATGTTTATAATCAGTTAGACTAATTAAAACAATTACATATGCTTTACTTGTCCCTCAAGAAATGGTTTTACAACTAAGCATAAAGCTAATTATAAAACTGAAGTGTTTTATCTGACATTTAACTCAGATCCACATTTCTTGGGATATAAAACTCTCTCTCGGTAGACTAGTGGTGCTCAGGTTGCTCTATAGTCTTTGCTCGGTGATGTATTTGAACTTTCTGTTGGTTTACTCTATAAACTATGTTCTCGGTTTACACTGTAAACTGTCTGTCGGTGATAGTGCACTTAACATTTTTGGTGACCATTGCACTTGTCTATTTTTAGTATCCTCTGCACTTGATTGTTTCGGTGTCCATTGTGCTTGACTGAATGCTATCACTCGGTGATCATGTTACCAACAGTCCAAAAAAAAATTCCTTGTATACTAATGACAAAATATTATCCATTAGGATTATCAATTAACTAACCCTATTCTTAGCTTACAAATTTACCAAACCTAAGCCTAATTAGGTTATTTGAATTTAAAGTAATGCAATTGTGTTCGGGGTGTTTTGTTGGTTTTTGGGTGGGTGGCCACTTTTTTGCACACCATCTTGGTGCACTTACCCAAAATCTATCCTAAGCAATAAATTAAAATAATCATACATAATAAATATCCGTCCAAAAATCATCGACCACTTTCAATATATAAATTGACAAGTTAATAATGATAAGATCATCATCATATATAACTAAAATAAGTGAAAGTCCAATATGCTAGTAGGTCAAAAACATGTCAAAATGATACATGCCCAACAATCGACATAAGTCAAAATGATATAATAGAAATTGATACATTATGTAACTGAAAATAATACAAGTGAAGATAATATATGTCCAAATGATATAAGTGAAAATGATACATGTCAAAATGTATCAACTCAATAATATGATACTACATGCCATGAAAATGATACATATGATAGTAACCATGAAAAGAGGCATCATAATGATATATCAACAATGATCCATGATGCAGTCTATATGATCATCTATGTCATTGTTGCCTACTAAAAGCAACTACATCATCATCATCATCACCACGGCGGTCATCATCAGCATGGTCATCATCATTGTCATCATCATGTTAATCAAAATTGGTGTCTTCTATATTTTCATCATCATCATCATCCTCTACCATGTGATCTGGACAAGAACCAACATATTATGGATTTGTATCATGAGGATCATCTTCATCTTTTGGAAGACCTGAGTTCTCCAAAAAAATTGTTTTAATGAAAAATGATTACTTATTTAATGCAATAAAATAATTTTCTATTATATATCTAATATTACAACATATGAAATGAAACCATAATCATATTACATGAATCAACAACTAAAGTGGAATGAAACAGATAACAGAAACATGGTTCTTAGCAAACAAACAAGTTACTATGTTCTTCCTTGTTTTGTCTCTCAGTTACCATAAGGGTGTCCATTACCTTAAGTCTTAGAATTATCTACTTTATATGTCTGCATGATGTTATCTATTGAAGTTGTATTCAGTATGTAGACTTATGTCATAGGAATACCTTCTTAAGCTCGTCAATCTCAAAGTGTAGAAGTTTGTTCAAGCCTTGTCAAGTTGGTGTTTTCTTATCCTGCAAGAAAAATCTCCAACAATTCCAATGGATACAGGAACAATCATAGAACAGAGTTCCAATGGCTACAGGAATAGTCAAAGAAAAAAATTCTAATGGCTGTAGGAATAGTCATGGAATAAAGTTCCAATTGTTGTAGGATCAGTCAAAGAACATAGTTCCAATGGTTGCAGGAACAATCAACTGCTAAAAATAATTACTGAACAAAAAAGTAAATACTTAACCAAATGAGTGGAATTATCACCAAGTGGGCCCCCTTGGATGAGTCTTCCAAAATATTAACTCAATTGCATTAAAATAAAGTATTATTCTATTCATCGAAGTGTTGTTACAAAATGACAGTAATATGATAAATTAAGTGTGCACAATGTTGGTGTTTGAAAACATTTATGCTATAGAATCAACCAATATAACTTGGGACTACTATTAGGAATGGTTAATTCCAAGTATGAGAGATCTGCAAGGTAATTGGACCAACTGTAGGACAAGACTTTCCTCTACTCTTTTGGCTCTGAAACACCAAGGTAGGATGAACCTAATCCAGACAGAGATTTAACTTTCACGACTCACTATAACTCTAGATGATTACAACATATTAATGGAAAGAAAGTATGAAGTGATAACCACTCACTCAGTGATTCTTCTCTACCATGCAGGACTACAACTAACAAACACAAAACTTAAAGGGTTTGAAAATGGTTTTGATGTTTTGACAGGGCAAAGTATAGCCAAACCTATTCAGATATGTATCAAAGTATAAGATACTAATTACTGATCAGTGCTTTATCCATTGGGCAATGATTCTAGTTCAGATAAAGGACAGAGAAACTAACTATTGTCAAGGAATCAAAACCATAAATACATATAACTTCAGATCATACACTTCTTAATAATCCTTATATAGACAAACCTAAAGAATCTATGTCTTATCCAAAGCAGATTTTAATTTGATTCTTGATCAAAACTATGGACTAAAACATATACATAAAGAAATCTTATGCAGTGAACCAGAAGATTCATAACTCAAGAGGCAATCAAAAAGGAGAGACTTGAATCAAAAATACTGTATTAAGTACAAAGAGACCAGTTTCAATTCCAAAATGTTTCAAATCATATACCACTTCAATAAATGCAAAAGACTTGCAACTTTATGCTTCTATGATAATACTCTCTAGATATACATCTGCTATACTCAACTGAAAAATAGTAAAAGTTTTTATGCCTTATGCAACTTGCCCCAAATTTCTCAGCTCTTTACTAAATGATCTGGGAAGTCCTTTTATAAACCAAGGACTGAAACAAGCATCGGATCATTTAGGGTTAGGACTTAAAAAAAATTAAAACATTATACGACAGAGAATATTAAATTCATTACAATAACCTAGCAGTTCTACCACACAACTTAAAAAATTCCTTCGAAACATTCTACTGAAAAGAATCAGATCTAACCAACATCCATCCTTGGAGAACATATCCTACAAAAGGAAAAAGAATGGAATGTCCTTTCCACATTAAATATCTCAAGAAAAGTCTTGGCTCTTCAGATCTACAAAATATCAGAAAGTTCAACTTCTCAATAATAAAATTTGATCTCAGCCTCTACAATTCTTAGAAAATACCAATCATTAATAGGAAAGAGAAGAGATAGGAATAAAATTTGATTAATAAATTGTCCAGGGCCCTAAAGTAACATTTTGTGTTCAAGTGCATTCAAATCCGCCCAACATTCATGCTCTCAGCATCCAACAGGTGTACAAGGAAAACTATAAAGATCAAATTATGTCAATTAATGCTCTGAGACCACTCCTTATTTATGGCAAAGAACAGAACAGGATAAGCCCAATGATTAAAAACTATTTTACAAGCTAACATAAACCCTAACAAGCTAATTTATGTAATAAATGTGCTCAGGAATACCTTTCTTCCATATTGTGTCCAACATCTATAAAAAAGCACCCCAGAAGATCAAATTTACTTATTTACTACTCTGTAGCAAAATGACACTGACCACCACTTTGAAAACCTTACAGGAATTATTTAAATATTTGAAAAGTGGTTGAAACGGCTAGTCCTGGCATGGAAATCTCCATCGACAATCTAGATTTGAACTTTTTAAACTTTAAAACAAAGCCATTGATTTCTTTTTAGGTTACCCGAGCTTTCATATATGATTCGCCAATCGTCGCGTAGGCTTGATGGCTTAAACATTAGATGTCAAGCAACTTCACCTTAAGCCTTTATGCTTATCGCACATCTTTTCTAACTTATCTACCCTTTATCTTTTCCTCTCTTTGTCCCCACAATCATGACATCACAAGATGCCACATGTCACCACGGCTTAATGCCTTAAACACAAAAAACTTTCATATTTCTTATTAATTAATTAAGTCAACCGTATGATCTTTTGTAATTTGTCTGAACTTTAACTTCATTACCTTGGCATTGCATCAGACCCACTGTGGACACATGTCGGATAGGCTTAATGGCTTGATGGTTAGATCTCGAGCATTTTCCCTTTAAGCCTATAAGCCGACCGTTAGATCATATCAAACTTGTTGTACCTTTAGCACCTTTCTTTACCTGGGACCAATGATGTCACATGGAGGACAAATGTCACAATGACTTAATGGCTTGATCGTTAGATCTCGATCATCTTTGCATTAAGTCACTAATCCAACCTTGGGATCAAACTGAAAATGTATGTACTTTAATCTATCTTCATTCTTGACCCTTAACCAGTCTTTAACCTGCATTTAACTCTGATCGGTAGATTTCTCATTATCTCCAAGTTTCCAGATGAATTCCCCAACCCTGATTTTATTATGAGATTAAACACGAGCCACAGAATTAAATCAAGATTGACCGCCTGCATGAAATCTCAGAAAGAAAAGAGAATATACCATTTTGTTTAGAGATTAAGAGACTAAAGCCTAGGCAAAGTCGCTAGAAGAAAAGGAATATTCGACCTTAGATGGGAGATTACATGACTAGGCAAGGATATTAAAGCACACATGGGATTTTCTTGACTTAAGTGGCTCAAAAAGTAAAAAACAAATAGAACTTTCCACAAAGGGGTTAGGGTTTTTTATCACAACAGCTAGAAAATTTGAAATTGGGGCTTGGGAATTAGCAATCTACAAGCAGAATTTTCATTATTTCTTGCAGATTTCTCATAGATTTTTATGGTTTCAGATTAAAGAGAAACAATTACAGGGCCATGGAAATTTAGCAAAAAAAATTCAAGTGTTAACAATAGCTCTAGTTGGGGATGTATGTCTTTCAAGAATAACAAGATTCTATAACTCTGAGTTGAGCAGACCACCTATAGGAAAAGAAAGTAACCTACAGCAGACAAAAACAAGGAATATGTATACAAAAATTATTCACAGACGACTGCTCATGGATTCAAAAATAAAACTCAAGAGAAATAGAACTTTAGGAAATGTCCATGAACATGCAATTCCAGAAAGTTTCCAGTTAAATCCTTCAAGATATAAGAATCAGAACCCCACTTAATATCAATGATATATGGTCCTAACCAGATACAATCAAACTTCTCATGTTTTCCTTTATCCTCTATTCTGGCATTCCACATTAAGACCAAATCATTATCTTCAAAACTTCTTACAATGGTCCTTTTTTCATACAGATCCTTATATTGAATTTGCAACCTAACAATTTTGTCATGTGTCTCCCTTCTTGACTCATCCAATTGTATCAAATCATCCATTCTGATTTCATTTCACCATCTAATTCATCATCATATTTCTGGATAAACTTGTACATTTGCAATAAATTATTCTGTGGTAACCTTGCATGTATGTCATAAACTAAATCAAAGGGTGCACAACCAATGGCTTTCTTCATTGTTACTCAGCCCACAAGGCTTGTTGCAACTTTGAATCTCAAGCCCTTTTGTTCTTATCTAACACTCTTTTCAAAATCTTGATAAGGATTTTATTACTAGACTCAGCTTGACCATTTCCTTGTGGGTGATATGGGGAAGAATAGGAAATTTGAATTCCATATTGCTGGCAGAAATCACTAAATTTTGTAGATCTAAAACACATAGAATTATCTACCACAATAGTTTCAGGACATCCAAACCTAGTGAGAATATTTTGTAGCATAAAATTAGTAACAACTTTACTAGTAGCTTTTTTGGTAGGAATTGCTTCAACCCACTTAGTAAAGTAATCAGTTTCTACCAAAATTCATGAATGACCTCCACTAGATTTGTTTGGAATCTCTCCAATGAAATCCATTCCCCACTTTTGAAAAGGTGCATCAACTACAATAGGCCTCAAAGGTAAATTCCCACTAAATTTAAGCTTACCTAAAAATCTCTGGCAAGTATCACATTTCTTGATATAGCTATGGGCATCTTTGAAAATAGTGGGCCACCAAAAACCAGACCTTATAATCTTATGTGCAGTAGTCTTAGCCATATAATGACCTCCACATGCACCATCATGCATTTGTTCCAACAAGTTTTTGGATTTAACATAGTATACACACTTGAGAAACACTACTTCATTTCTCTTCCACCATAACTAACCTTTTATGATTGCATACTTAATGGCATGCAGCTTAACTGTTCACTTTCTGTTTTCATCCATTTCAGGAGGAAATATCATTTTTTGTAAATATCCAATGATGTCTTTATACCATTCACAACAATCCATATCACAAATATAAGGCCTCTTTCCTTCTTCTAGAATATTTACTTGATTTTCATCTAAATTACTTTGAGCCATTAACTTTGTAAGTCCTAGGCCTCTGACCAATTTTGTGATTTGAAGGTCAATATTGAACTCTTGGATTTTATTTATCCATTGGCACCTTCTTACTGAAACTTCTTGCTGAATAAGAATGTCTTTCACAGTAGCACTTGGCACATAAGCAACAATAGTTGCTCCTACCAAATAGAATCTAAAAGCTTTGACAACTTTAAACAGAGCATATGCTTGTTTCTCCATGATATCATAATTTAATTTTGCTACTTGTAAAGACTTACTGAAAAAATATATAGGTTATTCAAATCCCTATGAATTCTTCTGCAATAATACTGCAGCAACGGTGTTATATGAAGCAAAGGTGAAAATATGCAAAGGCTTGTCATAATTAGGTGTTCTTAAAATAGGAGCATCTTTAATAGCTTGCTTAATACCTAAGAATGCATTAGATGCTTCTTCACTCCACTCCACTTTGTCTCCTTTCTTCATCATCTTTGAAATAGGGAGACTAACTTCTCTAAAATTTGTAACAAATCTCCTTAGAAATTCACTTGTCCAAAGAAAGATTGAATGCTCTTTGTGTGCTAAAATCTTGACACACTTCTATGAGTCATTGTATTCAAGATTGCTCAAGAATGAGGTCTCAAATGGCGACTCATAGCTCCCTATTCATGAAGTGCAAGAGTTTGCGATAAAGGCCCTCAGTTTAGACCTAGTTTATGCCCATGCAAGTACACCATGAAATGAGATATCCAAAGAGGAAGAGCAAGAATGCTAGTCTCAATGATCATCAAATATGCATTGCAAATGAAAATGAAAACTATTATATATGATAACGATGCATGAAAGGAAATATGCAAACTAATCTATGAAGGAAATATGCAAGATTAATCTATTGAAAGGAAATATAAATCTAAATTAACATGAATCTAATCTAAATGGATTGCCATGGATGCATGAGAGAAGAAGACAAGAAGAAGAGAAGTTGCATGATTCAAGCTCAAATGCTCAAACTCTCCTCCAAAATTGCTCTCCAAACCTGCAACATAACAATAACATGAAAACTTGATATCTCTCAAATGAGAAGGAGAGGGATCCTTATAAAGGAAAGTGTGGAGAGGAATGCATCCTCAAGATAAATGTGGGATAAATCCCTAAAAGGCAAGTGAGAGGAAAAAGCCCACCACTTAGGAATATGTGTGAAGAAAAAGGAGTTTTATTTATTTTTTATTTGATTTATTTCCTTTTTTCATCAAAAAGAGAGCATTAAGTGGGGATTTTATTTATTTAATTAGAAGAGGGATTTTTCTTTTAATTAAATAAGATTAATTAATTTAAAAAAAAAAGATTTTAATTAAATAAGATAAGATTATTTAATTAAAAGAGAGATTTTCTTTTAATTAAATAAGATTATTTTATTTAATAAAAAGGGATTTTCTTTTATTTAAATAAGATCATTTTATTTAATTAAATGGGGTGTTTTCTTTTAATTAAATAAGATTATTGATGAAATGATCAAACCTTAGGAAATATTGAAATAATTGAATTAATTATGATTTGATCAAGGAAACTGATTTGAATTGAAAATGTTGCAAGGCATTGATTCTGGAATTTGATAAATTGATTCTGTCATTTGATAAATTGAAGAATGGGGGCCCATAGTCTAGGCGACCATTTTAGGGTGCATACATTTTCCCATCTTTGAATAATGTGTGATTTTTATGGGAATACATGTAGTCAAAGAATGCAGTTGAAGTGTGAGATCGATTTGGGATCAGAAAACAACCCAGACGTGTGATCAACGGAGGGGAACACATCAGGACAAAGATAATTTGTTTGAAAAAGACAAGGTCAACACCCCTGTAAATAGGTAATTGACATGTCCAAGATAAGAATCTCAAGCAAGTTTGCCCCAAGCAGAGCAATTGATAGGATTGTGTATCGTCTTAAAATGGAAGCACTTCTATTTTGGTAGGTTTAGCACCCTCGTTTAGTACATTTTCATATTAGATTTGCATTTAGGATGCGCATGCATTTGATTCTACATTTCTAGGTGAAATTAGGGTTAGTGTCCTGCATGACCTCCTTAATCTCTCTTTCTATGATTCCATCTTTTTGGGTATAACCTATGTATTGGCTCTCCTAAATCTTCATCACACTTACTCTTTGGCCTATGTGCCTCTATCTAACATCCTGATATGTTTTCTCACCTTCTTGGGTCCCCAGTTGACCTGGGAATCTTACAAATTTCCTAGGGTGTACAGCCTGAAACCTCAATTCAAGGTTGAGGTTGACCCTGACCTAGGTCAAGGTCGAGTTAGACCTTGACCTAGGTCAAGTTTAAGGTCATCCTTGACCTAGGTTAAGGTCAAGTTCAACCTTGACCCCTGTCAGGTGATGGTCCCCACTTTCAAATTTGGAGCCTATCAGGGTTCTAAAACTTAAAATAGGTCCCCGGGTCCGGATGCGAAAGTGTTTTCCCTGATATTTGGATTAATACATCCCCTCCTTGGTTTGTGATTATAATTGGACCATAATTTAAGGTGAAATTTGAATTTGGGTCCCTTACATTGTCCTAGGAGGTCTATATTGAGATCTCTATATAAACACTCTCTTTTGCATTCATTTGGACATGGAAAAGAATTGTAAGAGGATATGATGAAATTATGATTTTGACATGATGATGAAGCAAGAAATCAAGAGGATGATATAGAAGGAAAAGAAATGATGGTACATTAATACATTTCCAAGCACTTTGTAGACAAGCTATTGTGGATCTTCTTTGGAGCAAGAGAGACATCTTCCTTCTTTCCTTCTTCTTGGATCCACCATTTTCAACCTTTAAGCATTTAAAGGACATTATCATGGGGTAGAAATTATGGATTGTGATTTTGGTAGGAGTACTTTAGCTTCGGGGGCTTGGTATGCTTTCTTTATCACATTCAAATTTATGCATTGCTTTCCCATTTTCAATAATGTTAGGGTTTTTAATCAAGAGGATTAGATCTTGACATTACAAATTCAAAGATTTTTCCAAAAGCAACACACACACATACATTCTACTATATTTGGCTATTCGTGGAGGTGTATATCACCAAAATGGGGGTTTGACTAAGGCAAAACCTTATATAGCCACCCAAAACCCCCTCTTTTTCAGATATATTTAGGTGTTGTTTCAGGAGTTACAGGTTCGGGAATAGTGAAATAGAGTACAGATCCAGATACCCTTTTCAGCAAACTTCTGAGATCCGAAAACAAAATTTTGATCCAAGACTTTTTAGGTCGATTGTGACCTAGGGCGCAATCAAAAACTCTGGCAAATGGTGACATTGACTTGAGGGTGGAAATCAGAACTGTCTTAGAATGGAAAAATATTTCTGGGTTTTGTTCGTCTCTGCGTTTCCATTTTAGATACGGTCTCAGATTTTTTAGAAACTCAACATAGGCTTCAAAAAATGGCCTTTTCAGATCTGCTATGATGTAAGGTTGGTATTTTACTTCATTAATCTTTGTTTCCAATTTCAATACAATCTTTAAATACTTTCAATACAAATTAAATGTAAAGGATTAAATTATGGCATTGGTCTCTTCTACATATGAACATCTAGTTTGCAAATACTATCTAGGAGACCAATCAACAATCAATATTTTCTTCTTTACATTTTGGTGAACTCGTGATAGACAACTCTTTCTCTTTGGTGTTAGATTTACATTTAATATTAAGATCTTGCATGCATATAGAAGTAGGTTTTCTTTTATGCTCTTGCATTTATATTCCAAAAATACATAAAAATATATAAAATTTCTTTAAAACACAAAAAAAAATTACATGCTTGTAATTTTATTGTGTGTACAATATGTATGACTCGTGTTTGGAATAATTTGATGAGGATTTTATTGTACAAGAGAATAGATCCTTTAATGAGGTACATGGAAGTGAGAATGAAAATGGTTCGAATGCAATCTCCATGGATCTTATTCCCATTTCATCCTCCTCCACAACTTCTCTGATTGACCTTTACCATAGGATGTGTGCATGGTTACCTTCATACTCCTCTATTTATAACATTGAGACACCTAGAATGTTATTCCCTAAACCTTTGATGACAGTAAAAGGATGTCCTCGAATGACTATTATGGGTAAACCTAGAGATCCTTTGAATTTCTCTGATAACACAGATTTCATTTCACATACTTATCATACATGAAATAATCCTCAACCTACTATTCTAGCCTCTTTACCTCCTTCTCAACCTGTGCTTCCTCAAGCACCTAGGTTACCTTCTTCCTTTAAGGAGTATGACTTAGTCGAGCAATTGCGCGCTACTCCAGCCATGATCTCTTTATGGGAGTTGCTTCAAACGTCTCCTACATATCATGAGGCATTACAAAAATATTTATCTACTCTTTCGGCTCCGCCTCCTAATCAAGAGAACATTAATTCATTCTTGGAGTGCATTCATACTATGCTTTCTGTACCTCCTATTGTGTTTACTGATGATTTTTTACCTTTTGTTGAGGTGTAGAATCAATATGATGCTCTTATGGTTGTTGTTTCTATTAATCAGAGTATCATTCGTAGACCATTAATTGACAATGGATCTGGACTTAATGTTTGTAGCATGGATATACTCAAGGCTATTCAAGTCGATCTCATGACCATTCAACCAGATAATATCCATGTTCGTGGATTTGATAATATTGCAAAGAAAACTTTGGGTATTATTACGCACCTTCCAGTCCTTCTTCACACACCTATTCATGTCATGCCTGGACCTCTCAATTATAACCTTTTGTTAGGAAGACCTTGGTTACATACTATGCATGTGATTCCTTCTACTCTCCATCGTAAGGTTAGGTTCATTTATAATAATCTGATGTATACTTTACATGTAGATGATGCACCAAACCCTTGCTTGAATGAAGAATATGCTAAGATCTCTAAACCCAAACAACCAACTAAGGAACCTAAGAAACCTCCTGAAGTTAAACAAGTTGAAGTTCCATCCTCTTCTTTAACTGAAGATGATTGGGGAACATTGGATTTTAATCCTTCTTTTATAGGAGAATACAAAGTTTTTGATTAATAGTTCATGAAGGAACAAAATGGGTTTAAAAAGCAAGTCTTTATTCCTTCTCCACTTTCTGGGGAATTAAAAAGTAACTTTGTTGTTGCTTCCCTTGAAGAAACAATTGAGACAATAAAACTAGATTTTTATGACATTGCGACATATGCCGCTCCTTTAACTCAATCTGATATGGCTGATAGATATGGATATGGTTATCATTTACTTAGGAAATCAGGATTCAATGGGAAAGGATGTGGAAAATATGAGCAAGGTATACAAGTGCCCTTAGACAATGAAGTTTATGATTATACTTATGGGCTAGGATTCAATCCTTATAAGCAACCATCGGCTTTTCCTCTTAATTTTAATCATATCTGTGGTGGACACTTAAAATTGGTTAATCCACTTCTCCTTGACATGGATCAAAAACTTAGCTTGGATATTTTTCCTGAGGATGAAGCCTTTGCTGATTTTTTAGGAGCTTATCAAGATTTACCTACATTTCATCATAAAAGAAGAAAGCCTTATTGTTTGAATAATGAAGCCTATTTTGGAGAACATGATGAACAGAATATTTCTTCTTTTCCATTGGATTCTCCCATACAAAGTAATTTATTAATAACTGAGACTATGAAAGTTCAAATGGATGAGAATGACTCTGAAAAACAATCAAAGTGGGAAAATGTTTGAATCAAGATGAACATGATCAATTGATTTCCCTTTTGATTGAATATAAGTATATATTTTCTTGGACATATTCGGATATGTCAGGTATCGATCCTAAGATTGTTACTCACAATATTGTTCTTAAACCCAATGTTAAACCTGTGAAACAAAAAATCCGAAAGATGAATCTGGGCATTGCTTTGTTAGTTAAAACTGAAATTGAAAAGTTATTAGGTGCTGGGTTCATCCGTTCTATCGATTATTATGAATGGATTTCTAATATTGTGGTTGTTTCTAAAGGAGAGAATAAGATAAGGATGTGCACTGATTTTCAAGATTTGAATAAAGCATCCCTAAAAGATGATTGTCCCCTACCCAATATTGATATGATTGTGGATTCGACAGCAGGTCATGCTTTATTATCTTTTATGGATGGGTTCTTAGGTTATGACCAAATATTTATTCCTATTGAATATCAACTTAAAACTGAATTTATCACACCCTGGGGAACATTTTGTAGGGTCATGATGCCTTTTGGATTAATAAATGAGGGAGCAACCTATCAACATGCTATGACCTTGATTTTCCATGATTACATCCATAAGATTCTAGAAGATTATGTAGATGACATCTTGGCGAAATCTATACAAATAAAAGACCATGTGTTTATTTTAAGACAAATATTTGAAAGGATTAGGAGTTATAATATGAGATTAAATCCTAAGAAATGCACTTTTGGAGTGGATTCTTGTAAATTATTAGGATTTATAATCTCTAAGCGAGGCATAGAAGTGGATACTGAAAATATTGATGATATTGTTAACATGCCTCCTCCTAAGAATATTTCTCAATTACGTAGTTTATAAGGAAAAATTCAATCTATTCATCACTTTGTTTCTAACTTAGCTAAAAGAATTGTTCCTTTCACTTCCTTGCTTAGAAAATATACCACTTTTTCTTGGAACCAGGAATGTAAACAATCCTTTGAGAAATTTAAGGAGTATCTTGCTAATCCTCCTATTTTGCAACCTACTCAATTCAATAAACCCTTCTATCTATATACTTCTACCACTTCCCACGCTGTGAGTGCATTATTGACTCAACATGATAGTGAAGGTAAGGAAAGACCTATATACTACATTAGTCAGACTTTACTTGAATATGAAACAAGATATACCGATTTAGAAAGACAATGTTTGGCTTTAGTTTATGCTTGTAAAAAACTCAGGCATTATCTATTGAATGTTGAGGTTAATGTAATTGTAAAATTTGATCCTCTCAAACACCTTTTCTCAAAAACTGACCTCTCTGGTCATTTGGCTAAATGGGTGATGTTACTTACTGAATTTTATCTTAATTTAATTCTTCAAAAGTCCATTAAAGGACAAGATTTAACTAATTATCTAGCTGAAGCTCCTTGTCCTCATTCTCATACAAACTTTGCCTCAATAGAATTCCTTGATGAGAATATTTTAGCTATTAAACAAGAAGATGTTTGGGAATTATATTTTGATGGTTCTAGATGTAAGACAGGTTCTAGTATAGGCATCATCTTGGTCCCTCCTACAAATAAACCAATCCCTATTTCATATAAATTGACCTTTCCTTGTACAAATAATATTGCGGAATATGAAGCCCTGATAGCTGGCTACAGGCAGCTTCATCCCTTAATATTAAAAACTTGGAAATATACGGGGATTCATAATTTATTGTTGAACAAATCAAAGGGGGTTATCAGACTAAGAATGATAAAATGTCATAATATAAAGAATTGTCTCTTGATATCCTTTCACAATTTTCTTCTTATACGATTCAAACTTTACCTAGGAAAGATAATCAACATGCAGACGTCATGGCAAGTGTAGCTTCCTTGGTGTGTCTGGAGAATAATGTTGAAGACTTTCAATTTACTATACATGCTCTTAAACAACTTGCAATTTCTAATAAGGGTAATTCTGATTGTTGTAGCTTGCATTTGGATGAATGGTATTCACATATCTTTCACTTTTTGAAAGACAATACATTCCCTGAATCAGAAACAAGGAACATGCGTAACCATATTAGGAAGCTTGCCGCACAATATATCATTTTGGGTGATACTCTTTAAAAATGTTCTTATAATGGTTTTCTATTAATATGTCTTGGTAGAACCAAAGTCCCGATAGCTTTAGCAGAAGCTCATTCTGGTTCTTGTGGAGGACATTTTGGTGGGAAATCTTTAGTTAATAAACTTCTTAGAATGGGATATTATTGGAAAACAATAGAACAAGATTACTTTACATTTGTTAAGAAGTATCCTTAGTGTCAACAACATGGTAATTTAATTCATTCTCCCACTCGTGAGCTTCGTAATCAAGTTGCTCCATGGCCTTTTAGCATTTGGGGATTTGATCTTATTGGAAAAATTTCACCAGCTTCTTCTCAAGGACATACGTTCATTCTCATAGCTACAGATTACTTTACGAAGTGGGTAGAGGCTATTCCTCTCCACTCTACTATTGCGGATGTTATTTGTGATTTTATTCTTAATCATATTATAGCATGATTTGGTATTCCTTCAACGATAGTTTCGGATAATGGTGTTAGAGTAATTTAGTAATTACTCTTTTGTGCTTAAGTTATACTTAGGAAACTTTCTATTTTCTGAGAGTTTCCTTTTTAGAGCTTCGGTATCCTTTATAAGGAATCACCGCTTAGTTTTATTTACAGAGTTTTTACATCAGTTTGTAAATCATAGAAACATATTATCAATATATTGTTTTCTTGAGCACATGATGTCTCTGGATTTTTGGCCTCCATAGATCCTTCTATCTTCTGTCTTTTGCTTCTTTTTATGTAATAGCTATGCATGCAGGTGTTCTTGGGAAGATTGCAGTTGAGCAATCCTAACATGGTATCAGAGCCACTCTGCAGCTGGCTGTTCGTTCTTTGTTGAAGCAGCGAGGGTTTGAATCTTTTAGAGGCTTTTCCAGCATTTGTTTATTGGTTCTAGGGGGTCTCTATTTTTGGAGGCATTTTGGGCCCAAACGGACACTTCCATTGCGTCCAGAAGGCCCAAAAACCCTAGAATCCATATAAAATACGTCTATTTTGAACACCGGGGCGTCTGGAGAAAAAATTTTGGCCTCCTAGGGCCGTACGGGCACGGAAACTAAAAAAAAAATCAAAAAAACCTTATTTTTTAAAGGTTTTATGCATTTAATATTATGCAGTCTGTGGTTTTTAAATTCGGCCGCCGCCGCACCGCCACAGGGCCACCGGCGCTCCTCCGCCACCGGCGGCTCCTCCGACGCCCTCCTCTGCTCGGCGCACCGTGCATCCTGTCTCCCCGAGCTCCGTCGAGCCCCTTCGCCGCTGCCGCCACTCAGCTCCGCCTCAGTGGCTTCCCCGCCCGCTCGGCGCTTCGTCCGCCACCATCCGCCGTCTGTACCGCGGCCCCCGCGCCACTATACCCCGCGCCCGCCACCTCCACGCCGTCCGGGGGTCTGTTTAGCCCCCGGGGGCCTTTCTGCGCAGCAGATGGTCATGTGGGTGCCCGCGGGCCCCGGGTTAAGCCCCCGGCGTGCGCCATGCGCCCGGGGGCCCAAATTTTTTAGCCCTTGGGGGCATTTTGTAACCCTTTTTGGCATTTTGGGGGTACCTAGGCTTTTTTCACTCTACAGGGAGCATCCGGGGGTATTTTTCTGACTTCTATATACCATCGGAAAGCTCTTTCTAAGAAATTTCCGATGGTGGAGGTTAGGGTTTTTGGTTCCACCATTTCAATAGCATTTTTTACTGTTGAAGTCTGATGTCTCTTTTTGCCTTCCGGGAGTCATATCTGGCTCATCCAGACTCCTTTTTCGGCAAACGAGATATCGTCGGAAAGATGGTTCAATGTGCTATTTAGTGGCAGAGATTATTTTTCTAGATTCTACTCTGGGTTTTCACTCTTTCGCGTTTGGCAGTTTATGCCCTCTGGTGGTGTGCTTGGTTCTACAGGTCCTGGGATCTCTTCTTCTGAGTTCATAGCTCACTCTTCTTTCTGACTTCTGATCTTGCATGCTCTTTCTGATGTATTTTTGTTCTATAAATTCACTGAGATAAAGTGCCTACTTCTGCATTTTTTAGATCTTGTACACCTGGTTCGGTTGATGTACTTGCACTGTGTTATAAAGTGCCATGGGGGATTATGATGCATTTGCCGCTTTAGGCGCATCCACTTTTGTCAAGTGAGCGTACCTTCCATGACATTAGCCCATGTAGTCTGTGTCTGTGACACCGCCCTT
>MU223505.1:306978-318365 GCA_018584345.1 Thuja plicata
GGTGAAAAACTAATCTTCCAAGAACACCTGCATGCATAACCCTGTCACATGGAAGAAGCAAAAGAACAGAAAGAGAGAAAAAACTATGGAGGCCAAAAGATAAAAGGCATCATGTTCACATTCAAAATAATAATCTATTATGAACAATATCTCCATTGTAAAATACAAAGAGGTGATTCCTTAAAAAGGAATCACGAAACCCTAAAAGGGAAACCCTAAGGTTGGCTTAAGCAACTAGAGTGAATAGATGAGTTAGTAATTAGATCAAAATGATTTAATTAATAACCCAAAAGGTCTATTACTCTAACACCCCCCCTTAAGATAAGCTTAGGGAGAAGCCAAAACCTAGGAGACAACTGCAGAAAGCAAGAAAGATGGGTCTTGGCAACAAAGGCCTGATCAGGTACCCAAGTACAAGAAATATCTGTAAAGCGGGGAAATAGAGAAAACCTAGTGGGAAAAATGCTACTCCAAAAAGAGATAAACTAGATGAAGGAAACACAGCCTCCAATCTAGGGAATGTTCCAAAGAAAGGAACAAGAAAGAGCATGTATAGCATCTCCAAAGCATGAAGCTGCAAACACTATCAAAAGTAACTGCTGGAACCCCCACTAAAATAGTGCATGACCAGGTAGAGAAGACAAAGTCTAAAGAGCTGATCAATCGAAGAGGTGACCTCCAAGAGTAGGTAGGAATGAGTGTCTATATAGTAGAATATCTATCTCATTGAAATGCATAGGTGCCTAGCCACTACATCCGCCTAGTACATAGGAACAAAAACTAAATACGTAGATCACTCAACCGAACCAAGGAAGCAATAGAACCAACAGGTGAACCCCCACCCCATAATGTTGAATAGGGAGAGATGTGAAAGGAACACTGAAATGCAATGCCATAAACAAATGCAAGAAGAAGAATTAGGAACACCTAGTGCAGAAGAAGATACAAGCATGGGATAAAGGGCGGTGTCGAAGTAGAAGAAATGATCTTCTAGACACACAGCATGGGAAAAATGTCATGGAAGGTACACTCACTTGACAAAGGTGGATGAGGACATAAGGCAAAACATCATAACCCCCCCATGGCACTTTATAACTGAGTGCGAGTACAAACAAACACAAGGTGCTCGAAATCCCAGATATGCAAAAGTAGGCACTTTATCTTAGTACATTTACAGAAAAAGGAATGCTACATAAGAGAAGAATACAATGCTCTGAAAGTTAGAAAGAAGAGTGATCCAGAAGAATAGAAGAAGAGATCCCAAGACCTGTAGAACCCAAGTAATCCGCCAGAGTCTGAAAGTGCAAAACTTAGAAGAAAAAGAACCTGGAGCAGAATCTGGAGAAAAGACCCCTGCCACTGAGAAACTCACTGAACCAACTTTCTGATGATACCTGGTTTGCCAAAAAATGAGTCTGGATGAGAAATATATAGCTCCCAAAAGGCAAAAACAAACATCATACTTTGATATAAAAAAATACTATCAAAATGGAAAAAACCAAAACCCCAACCTCCACCATCGAAAAGAGCTCGGAAAGAGCTTTTCAATGATATAAAGAAGTCAGAAAAATGTCTCTGTTTGCTCCAGATAGAGAAAAAACACCAGCAGAGGCAAAAAAGGGCTCAAAAAAAAAATTATAGCCCCTGGGGCTTAAAAAAACCTAGCCCCTGGGCGTATGGCGCGCAGGGTGGCAGAGCCGGGCAGCGGTGTCGGGTCGGCAGTGCCAGGCTGGCGGAGCTGGGCCGGCGGGGGCTGAGTGGCAGTGGGCCGGCGGAGCAGTGGAGGCTATGGTGGGGGCCACGGTGGGCCGGGTGGTAGTGCTAGCTGCGGTGGAGCGGTGGTGGCGCCTTCCCCATTGCACTAGCCACATTTTTTTAAACGCAAAAAACCTTTAAAAAATAGTTTTTTTTTATTTTTTTTCAATTTCTATGCCCGTACAGCTCTGGAAACCAAAAAGATTTTGCCTCAAAGCCACGTTGTCAAAAATGGACAATTTTTATATGGATTTTGGGGTTTTTGGGTGCTTTGAGCTCAATGGTGATGTCCGTTTGAGCCCAAAGTGACTAGAAACAAAGCCCACCTCTAAATCCACATAAAAAAACTCTGAAAACTTGAAAAACTTCCTGCTTCTGAAACACTTCAACAAAACACAAATAAAGAGCCGCAGGATGGCTCTGATACCATGTTAGATTAGGTGAAAAACTAATCTTCCAAGAACACCTGCATGCATAACCCTGTCACATGGAAGAAGCAAAAGAACAGAAAGAGAGAAAAAACTATGGAGGCCAAAAGATAAAAGGCATCATGTTCACATTCAAAAGAATAATCTATTATGAACAATATCTCTGTTGTTAAATACAAAGAGGTGATTCCTTAAAAAGGAATCACGAAACCCTAAAAGGGAAACCCTAAGGTTAGCTTAAGCAACTAGAGTGAATAGATGAGTTAGTAATTAGATCAAAATGATTTAATTAATAACCCAAAAGGTCTGTTACTCTAACACATATATGGCACATAAGTCATGACTGTGAATCTCTATACTCTGAGGGTCAGTGGCTCCCAGCTCTTTCTCCTCTATGGTGTGATGTTGAAGATCTCAGTATGGTAGTCTGTGTGCGACTCCTTGATATGCTCATCTCATGGTTGTGCTCCTGAGCTCTCTCTAGGTCAGCCATCAATCTCTCTTCTCTTTCTTTGCACAACCTCAACTCTCAATGGATGCATGCAAAAATATCTGCATGTTGGTCGGGACCTCTATGTCCAATCAGGGACTCTCGCTTGCTAGCTGGTAGTCGGTAGGATAAACAGGTATCCTTCAGAACCTCAGATACAAATCTCCTCCACTCTGCTATGCTAGCTACAGAATTCAAACATATCTATCTTTTAGTACTTCTTCTAGCCAAACTTTTACTTCAAATATTTTTATTAATTAAATCAATCATACCTGGATCTCCCTCCTGAGTATCATCAAAGGATATAGATGGTGGGGGCATGGAGTGACTACCCTCTCCTCGCTCACTGCGTCTAGGTCTAGGTGGTGGTGCCTCTGTATGTGTGCAGGGAGGTCATCTTGATCTCAATGGAACAGCATGGGTCACTTGATCATTCACACTAGTACTACCACCTGGGGGCATATCCTCTACTCTCTCATATGCTCCCTCATTTTCTCTCTCCTCCTCCATGGGATCTCCCTTGGGGAAGGGCTCCTCCTCATCTCTATGATCCTCCTCCTCCTCTAGTGTATCACCACCTCAATGCATCCTCTCTGAAAGACCTAGATCACCTGTAGGGTAGTAATCAGGGAAGATGGGATGGGTCCCATGTAGACTCCAATATCTGATATACTCTCTGCTCACCCTTGGATGAAATATGGTAGGGTCCACCTCTATATCCTCTGTCTCATCTATATCACTATCAATAATATCTTATACTATAGGTCTATGTATGGTGTCGGGTCTCTGGTAATATCTCGTCAGATACTCATACCGAGGTACTATCCGAGGGACTCCCTGTGTCAAACCAAACTGCCTCATAACTCTACCATAATAATATGGCATCATTGCATGACTGGTAGGACCCTCTAGCAGCTTGCACTAATAGGAGTGTCTCAACTGGTGTCGAGTATCTGGTCATCCTGTCATCCGATAGTATGGTCTCCATATCACATCCACCCCTGGTATACGGTCAAAGCATACCCTCCAAAAGAGGATATCCCCGTACCGCCAGACATCTCGTAGCGGATAAGAAAAGGCTCTTGGTGTGCTTGCATCTACTATCACTAGAACACCCTATGGTTGAGTACATGAATAATGCTCAAACATCCAAACCTGTAATAAGGTGCATACTGTAAGACTCTCCCACTGAAATCTCACTAGCTGACTCAACTCATGGTAAAGATGGGCTAACATGTTGCACCCCCATGAGAAAACAAATTTGTCACCCTCCATCCTGTGCATGAGATTGGTGAATGGTGCTAAGAAAACTATACCCTTTGTATTGGTATCACAACCAACGAGAGTATACATAGCATCACTTTCCATACCAAAGGCGTTAGACCTGCTAGTATGGACGATAAGGTGATCAGATATGATTGGGTCCTCATCTGTGGTACCTGTCCCAAATAATAATCCCCATCTGCAAACACCTTAGGTGGAACCTATTGTACTCTTGGTCTCACAAGCTCGCCTCAAACTGGAAGTTGTAGGATCCTGTACACATCCTCCAATGTGATCGTGATCTCTCCTGATGGAAGATGGAAGGAACAAGTGTCATCCCATCTCTCTATCATGGCCGATATCATGGACCGATGGAACCTCATCTGTGGTAGGATTTCTACCCAGTACAATCCCACATATTTTAGTAACTGTATATCCTCATATTGTAGCTTGGACAGGTTCTCTTTGACAGCTAATAGAACCCCACCAAAGGGATGCTCTCAGAGACGGACAAGATCCTGTAGCACAAAGAAATATCATATCAGTCATCTATCATCAAGTAACTAAAATTCTCTTTTGACCTAGTCAAGGTTGACCTTTTTGGGTCAGGGTCAACCTGTTTGGGTCAAGTTCGACCTTTCTAGGTTAGGGTTGACCTTATTGGGTCAGGGTCGACATTATCCCCAGAAAGGACTGAACCTTCCCAGTTATGGTTTACCTGCCAAAGTCAAGGTTGACATAAATGGGTCAGGGTCAAACTTTTTGGTTCAAGGTCAACCTTTCCTATAAAAATAGGAATTTCTCAATTAAAACATCAAAGTAGGGCACCTACCTTGGGCAGTGGTTGTCCACTAGCCAGACACTCTCTCAGGACCTCCAAGTGACTCGCTCGAAGTTCCTCTCTCTTTGGCATCTTTCTCCTCAATTCAAATCTCTGCAAATGGTAATAATGAGAAGGTAAGTTCTCTTTATATTATTTATAGCTTCAAATTAGGGTTTTATTAGGGTTTCCTTAGGGTTTTCTTAGGGTTTTAATTGAATTTACTTAGGTCAAATTCGAATTTCCTCTTGCATGCATTTAGATAGACATTCACTCTTTTCATCATAACTTGAGTTTGGTAGCTCTGTTTTCAGTGATGTTAGTGGTGTTGGAATCATGATTCAGATACCTAACCTCCTAAATAGGTTTAGGAATATTTTGAATCTTTCTAAATATTTTAGGAAAGGACTTTTTCAACAAATTTCATATCTAATGTATAGATCTAACTTTATCACCCTGTTTCACCTTTCAGAATTAGTAAGCCGAAATAGGGGGGCATAAGGGGCTCTATAAATTTCTAAAAACCATCTTAGTAAGGCTTAGGTGCTCTTTTTTATTTTCATTAACCTTGTTTTGAAGGTTGCAGATACTAACGGTTTCTTGTAGAATCTCCACATTGAGGACTTAGCTATATCATTTTTACTTTACAATGTTTTCTTACTTTAGCTTGCATATTCACATAGTGTCATACCTAAGCTAAAGTGGAGGCTAAATTTATCATCTTAAAATGGAATCACTTCCATTTTGGTAGGTTTAGCACACTCCTTTAGTACATTTTCATATTAGATTTGCATTTAGGATGCACATGCATTTGATTCTACATTTCTAGGTGAAATTAGGGTTACTGTCCTGTAGGACCTCCTTAATCTCCCTTTCTATGATTCCATATTTTTAGGTAGAACCTATGTATTAGCTCTCCTAAAAATTCATCACACTTACTCTTTGGCCTATGTGCCTCTATCTAACATCCTAATATGTTTTCTCACCTTCCTAGGTCCCTAGTTGACCTGGGAATCTTACAGATTTCCCAAGGTGACCAACCTGAAACCTCAGTTCAGGGTTGAGTTCGACCCTGACCTAGGTCAGGGTCAAGGTCAACCTTGACCTAGGTCAATTTTGAGGTCTTCCTTGACCTAGGTCAAGGTTGAGGTTGACCTTGACATGTGTCAAGTGATGGTCCTTGCTTTCAAATTTGGAGCCTATCGAGGTTCTAAAACTTAAAATAGGTCCCCGGGTCCGGATGCAGAAGTGTTTTCCCTGATATTCAGATTAATACATCCCCTCCTTGGTTTGTGATTGTAATTGGACCATAATTCAAGGTGAAATTTTAATTTGGGTCCCTTGCATTGCCCTGGGAGGTCTATATTGAGATCTCTATATAAACACTCTCTTTTGCCTTCATTTGGACATGGAAAAGAATCGTAAGAGGATATGATGCAATTATGATTTTGACATGATGATGAATCAAGAAAGAAAGAGGATGATATAGAATGACAAGACATGATGATGCATTAATACATTTCCAAGCACTTTTTAGACAAGCTATTGTGGATCTTCTTTGGAGCAAGAGAGACATCTTCCTTCTTTCCTTCTTCTTGGATCTAGCATTTTCAACCTTAAAGCATTCAAAGGACATTATCATGGGGTAGCAATTATGGATTGTGATTTTGGTAGGAGTAATTTAGCCTTGGGGGCTTGGTATGGTTTCTTTATCACATTCAAATCTATGCATTCCTTTCTCATTTTCAATTCATGCTAGGGTTTTTAATCTAGAGGATTAGATCTTAACATTACACATTCAAAGATTTTTTCCAAAAGCAACACACACATACATTCTACTATATTCGGCTATTCATGGAGGTGGAGATCACCAAAATGGGGGTTTGACTAAGGCAAAACCCTATATAGCCACCCAAAACCCCTCTTTTCAGATATTTGTAGGTGTTGTTTCGGGAGTTACAGGTTCAGGAATAGTGAAATAGAGTACAGATCTGGATACTCTTTTCAGCAAACTTTTGAGATCTGAAAACAAAATTTTGATCCGAGACTTTTTAGGTCGATTGTGACCTAGGGCGCAATCAGAAATTTTGGCAAATGGTGACATTGACTTGAGGGTGCAAATCGGAACTATCTCAAAATGGAAAAATATTTCTGGGTTTTGTTCGTCTCTGCGTTTCCATTCCAGATCTGATCTTAGATTTTCCAGAAACTCAACACAGGCTTCAAAAAATGGCCTTTTAGATCTACTATGATGTAAGGTTGGTATTTTATTCCGTTAATCTTTGTTCCCAATTTCAATACAATCTTCAAATACTTTCAATACAAATTAAATGTAAAGGATTAAATTATGGCATTGGTCTCTTCTACATATGAACATCTAGTTTGCAAATACTATCTAGGAGACCAATCAACAATCAATATTTTCTTCTTTACAGATTGATAAAGCTAAATCAAGGATTGAAGTTTGATAGGTGCTGCCCCCTCATGATCAAAATCGAAATGAGATAGAGGAGAAACAACAAATTGATAAATTTGATCAAATCAAACTAAAGATAAGGTTCTTGATGTAAGATGAAATATATAAGGATCACAGAACCAAGGTAGATCATCAAGCGCGAAAGATTATGGCCCAAGGTTGAATTAGAAGAAAAGAAGTGGGGTGAAAGCGAATGGAAGATAGAAGTTTGGAAGAGGTGGAAAGAAATGGAGAGAAGAAAGAGAATTTTCCTTAAGAAAGAGAATGCCCCAAAATCTATCAACTGTTTAAGATAGAAAATTTTGATTGAGATCATGAAAGAAGATAAGGAAATGAAGATCAAAACATGACCACAGTTGATTAAAAGTACACACGCAAGATGAAGGAAAAACCCTCTCAAACTCATAATGCAACCTAAAAATGCAAATTAACATGAAGTCTAACAATGCAAGCTACATGAAAATGTAAAGGTGTACTTGCAATAGAGCAACTGTAACATAGGATTTTGTGTTCATCATTCATTGGAGAATGTTAAGGAACTTATTTTCATCATTGGGTCATTATTAACAGACATTGGAAAATCACACAATCATCACCAGTCACAAGTGAAACTATGAAGATATGAATGTGATTTATATCAGATTGGAATGTGGAAAGATTCTAACATAAGCATCAAAGACATAAAGGTCAAGATGACTTCGATGTTATCTTACCCAATTTAATGTAGCAAAACCACACTCACATCAAGGCATATATGCCAGGATGACCAGAAGAATGGCTGTGCAAAAAAATAGTCAAGGATAATGCCTCAAATCTCCTAAGTGTTTCAAGGGAACAACAAGAGACACTCAAGAGTTTCAAGACTACATCCACAAGCCGAAAGCAAATAAAAATATGCCCCATGCCCCCAAGTCCTCTAGCTATGCATCCTGGAGATACTTATTAGACAAGGACACTCAAAAAAAATAAATAACAGTCAGCACACAAAGAAAAGATCATGACATAGCTCAAGCATTTAGTGTTGTGTTTAAAATTTTAATTGCGTTAACTGATACTGAGTTCTGAGGATAAGGATCGAATTCTTGCAAGCAGGTAAGATCACAAGGCAAAACTGGGTAAGACCAAACTGATAAGTGTTGAAAAACACTCGATATCAGGGGTTGTATTAAAAAATACAGTTGGAGTGGTGTTGAAAAACACCATTTGTGAGGAGTCCTAAAGACTAACGCATCCAAGAGACCAAAGCTAACATAGTTATGCCCCCTAGACAAAGACAAAGACCAATTCCAAACCAACGCAACAAGGACAAGGCATGATGGAGAAAGGTTAAGTGTCGAGGACATGCACTAAGAAACAAGGGTGCAAAGGCCTCAAGTAGCACCTATTTCAAGGTTTTCACCACTTGGATTTTATTACAATTTTTTGCTACCAAGACACATGTTTCCACGTTTTCACCAAGGCACTTTTTCTATTTTTTGAATTTTTGAATTTTTAGATTTTTTTTTGTATTTTTGGAATATATAATTTTTTTGCTGATACATCAAAGCGCCTATTGCTAGGTCTTCACTAAGATGATCATTTTTTCAGGACATTTTCTAATTTTTAGAATTTTTGACAATATCATTTTTTTTGGATTTTTTCAGGAATCAATAAGTATGTACAAAGGGTGCCCCCAGAAAGAATGGGCATCATGGATAGAACTTCTTCAGGTGCAAGACATTGATAGGATCAAAGAGCTGCTCTCCCTCTGTTGTAGACAGTAAATAAGCACCTGACCCAAAAGTTGCTATGATGATGTAAGGTCCAAGCCAATTAGGTTCAAATTTTCCCTTTTGATCTCTATGCGGTTGATTCTTAGGATTTTCACGTAGGACAAGATCTCCCACTTGGAATTCTCTAGGGAAAACCTTTTTGTTGAAGAATTTGGACATGCACTTTTGATAAACCCTCATATGGTCAAATGATGCTTGACATTTTTCATCTAGAAGTTCTAACTCTTGAAGTCTCATGGCACGGTAGTCTTCATCTATAACTAGACCTTTGAGGGAAACTCTAAGTGAAGGAATCTCAACCTTCAAAGGTAACACTACTTCAGCACCATATGCAAGGGAAAAAGGAGTAGCCCCACTAGGAGTAAAAATACTTATTCTATAGGCCCACAAAGCCAGATTTATCTGTAAGTGCCAATCTTTACCATTCTTACAGAATTTTCTATGTAAGATTTAAAGAATAGTTTTGTTTGATGCCTATGCTTGACCATTTCCTTGCAGGAAGTAAATGGAGGACCAATGTTGTTTAATCTTGAATTTCTTGTAGAGTTTTTTAAGGTCCTTATTTTTGAACTGGCCTCCATTGTTAGTGATAATCTTGGAAGGCACTCCATATCGACAGATGATATGGTTCAGAATGAATAGAGAGACTATCTTTCCTGAGGCAACAGAAAGTGGGACAGCTTCTACCCATTTAGTGAAGTAGTCACTAGCAGTGATAATAAACTTGTGTCCACCTGATGAGTTGGGATGAATCTTCCCAACAAGATCAAATGCCCAGTGCTGAAATGACCAATGAGATATAGAAGGAATGAGCTCCCTGCCTAGAGCATGTATCAGGTTACCATTTTTTTGACACTTTTCACATGACTTTGCAAAAGCTACTGCGTCAATCTGCATCGTAGGCCAATAGTACCCTACCCTAAGAAACCTTTGGGCCATGGAAAGACCATTCGAATGTCCACCATAGCTGCCCTCGTAGATGTCAATAAACGCTTGGTCAGATTCTTCCTTTTCTAAGCATCTAAGAAGTGTTCCATATAGACCCCTCCTATACAAATCACCAGAGATAAGGGAATGGCAAGAGACGTTTTGGGTAAGGTTTCTGCATTCAGATCGGTTAAAGGTTTCAAGAATAATATCATCACAAAGGTATGAGTAAATGGCACCATAATGGGATGACTCACGACCAACGAGTGTACAAATGACATGACTTTCTTGGGAGTCATAGATAGGGTGATGTAGCTCTTCCACTAGGAATTCAAATCTGGATTCATGTTGCTCCAACTGAAGGAGTGAAGCAAGTGTAGCCATAGCATCAGCTACTTTGTTTTCTACTCTAGGGATTTATTGAAATGTGACAAAGGTGAAGTATCATTTCAAGGACTCAACCATTTTATTGTAAGGTACCAGTTTCTCATTTTTTGTTTGATATTCATCATTAACTTGGTTGATTATCAGCTATGAATCCCCATAGATGTGTAACTCTATTATTCTCCATTCTATGTCCATCTTAAGTCCATTTGTTAAAGCTTCATACTCAGCAATGTTGTTTGTACATGGGAACAATAACTTGTGAGACTTAGGAATTGTGTACCCATGAGGAGAAACAAACAACACACTAGCTCATGAACTGTTTTGCATAAAGGATCCATCAAAGAACATCTTCCATGTTCTTTTAGTCATATACATGAGGTGCTCATCTAGGAATTCAACTTGAATAGGTGCAATATCTTGCAATGGGAAATCAGCCAATTGATTTGCTATGGCTTGTCCTTTGATCGCTTTACGCTCAATGTACTCTACGTCAAATTTTGAAAGTATCATCATTTGTTTAGTAAGTCTACCTGTGAGGGCAGCCTTACATAGAAAATACTTGAGTGGATCTATATTTTCTATGAGGTGTATAGTGTGCACAATCATGTAATGTCACAACTTTTGGGAAGCAAACACAACTGCAAGGCAAGCTTTCTCAATGCTGGTGTAGTTAACCTCATATGAAACAAGAGTGTGGCTAATGTAGTATATTTCTCTTTCTTTCCCATGTTCATTAAGTTGAGATAGTAATGCCCCCAAGGAATATTTTGTCTCTAAAATGTATAGAATAAGTGGTTTCCCTGGGATAGGAGGCATTAAAATAGGAGGATTTGCCAAGTATTTCTTGATTTGATCTATTCTCTTTTGACAATCCTCATTCCAAACACATTTGACTCCCTTGTGTAAGTTCTTGTTGAAGGGTTGAGATCTATCTTCCAACTATGAAATGAATCTCCTTATGGATTGAAGACATCCTTGAAGACTCCTCATTTGACTAATGTTTCTAGGAGGTGGCATATCTATGATTGCTTGGAATTTTTCAGGGTCTACCTCTATTCCTCTTGCTGAA
>MU223505.1:334109-363655 GCA_018584345.1 Thuja plicata
TAATTCAAATTTAGATATCAGTCTCTTTTCTCATTATCAGATATATGTACATACTAGTGTCTAGCTTCTAATAACCATACTTCATAGAAAATTATACATTAAACTTGCAGTTGACCTTGGTGCATAGCCATTCATGGTTATCTTTTCAGCTTTGGCACACCTGGTACATCTTTTGATTTCTGGAGCCATGATCTGAATCTTATCTTTTTCATAGTTATTCAAGTACCCAGGGATGTCAAAGCCTTCACTTCTCCAATAGTCCAGGCATTCTTCAGTGTTCATCTCCACCTGGAGCATAACATTGTAAAGGAATTCTACATTCCTAACCATATTTGGCCATGAGGCTTTGACTAGTTCTTCATCCTTAAAAACTAACAAAGGCATCCTCTATCCTAGAAGGATCTTATACAGCTTGGATAGTGTTGTTTTCATTATGGTTTCAGGGTGAGGTGTTGTTACATTGTCATCAATGGAATAGACCATTTTTTCTAAACCCATGATATAGTTTTTGTTAAAAGTCATTTTAGTTACCTGGATGATTTCCTCCTTATCCTTATCTGCTAGGAAAGACACTGCAATGAAGGTCCCTATCACGTTACCATTGGTCCTGTAGGTAAAGTCATAGTTGAATGTCTTCTCTGCCAATATCTTTTCCAAAGCTCTCCTGGTTGAGTTAGAAATTGGCATGAGCATCTCATTCCACCATCAGGCATAATGCACCCCCTAAAGGCCATTGCCCTAGTGTTGTCTTTATGAAATGTAGATAACTTGGTTTCCATAAATCCAGTTGCAGGGGATAAGACAAGCCGAAGAGAAAGAGATGGATTAGATAAAGACAAGAAGAAACAACAAGGGATAAAAGCAATTGCAGAGAGACTACATAAGCAGCACAAAAACTATCGAAGGGAGAAAAGACTCCAAAACCCAGGCATAACAGTGACAGGGCTTCTCGAAGAGAAATCTAGAAGCATCCTTGCACTTATTAGATGCTTCCAGATACCTCTAAGAAGAAGATATAGCATGTGACATCTGGGACAACAACAGGGAAAAAATCTAAGGGATAAGGAGTTAAAATTATCTCTATAAGCCGGGAAAGAGGGATACAATAAAAATCTAAAGGGAGAGCACCTACAAAGGGATAGGAAAAGGGGCACAAGAAAAGGGGCAGGGCAGCCAAAGGATCTAAAAAGGAGAAATGGAAAGCTGGCACTACCTAAGACCGAAGATGGCTGGTACCTAATAAGGACAGAGAATCACGATCTAGACCTGAAGTATGAAGGAGACATCATGCCAGTTGCAATCATAATTATATATGACTACCCTCGCAAACTTGTAGTTCTAAGTTACAGACGCTAGCCTAGCCTAGAAAGAAATGATGAATGCTTTATAGGTATTGAAATCATAGTTTCGATTATACCTTAAGCAGGATGTTACCTTTATAACCCTATCTGGATAGTATGGCAGTTATAATTATGATGAAATAATGGCTTGATTCAGTATTAAAAATCTTCTTAAAAACTTGAAATGAACCTTATAATGTTGAGGCTCGGAGCAAACAATTGGGGGGAGAGGAATATTTTGAGAAAGAGTCTTAGTTATAAATATTATTTTCATATAACCATGGTCTGTCTATGATCCTATACTCCTCTTTTTATATTTAAAATATAGTTTTCTTTGGTCAGTTTATACATATCACCGAAGGGAATGTAATTAGGAGATCTGTCCAGAATAGGTTGTCCTTTTAAAGTTTGATCTGCAAGTGAGTAGTCATTGGTGTCTTTCCATATATATATTCTTTCATTTTAGTCAATGACTATATCATTTTGTACCATTGTTACTATACCATTAGCTCCTAAATTTGCTAGCATATCTGCCTCTTTATTTCCTTCTCTATAGGTGTGTCTTACTTTGTATTTAAATATACTCCCTGCTATTTGGTTGATTTCTTCTATCTTTGAATTAAGAAGCCAATTAGGGGTTTTTTTGGTCCGAATGGCATTGACAATTACTTGCGAATCTCCTTCTATAATAACCTTAGTTAGGTTTAGACTCTTGCATAATCTCAGACCTTCTAATGCCGCTACGCATTCTGCCATATTGTTAGTGGTAGGGTTAATAGGCCTGGAATATTTAGCTATTACTTCTTATTTCCAATTGTGAATGATTCCCCCAATACCTGCTTCCCCGGGGTTACCTCTAGAAGCTCCATCAAAATTCAATTTATACCAGCCCATTTTTGGAGGTATCCATTTACAGGCGGCTCTTACCGCCTTTACTTTGGGGCCGCCTTTTCCATATAAGGGCGGTATGTCTAATTTAGGCCATTTGAATCTAATTTTATTGTCCCAGTTCTTGAAAGAGTCCTCGTAACTAAGCTTATCTCTTAGTTTGCTATTAATAATTTCTACTATTGATGCTTCTATCTTGTTTGTGATTGAAGACTAGTGGAGTTTTTGGTCTGTGAAGATCCTTCTGTTTCTTTCTTTCTAGATTTCCCATACAACAATTGATGGAGAGATAATCCAGATGTCCTTATATAAATTGTCTTTATATAGGGAAGGCCAAGCTTTAAGGTTGTTTAGTAGATCCGGTTGGGATGCTGACTTCCAACCTAAACATTGATGCAACCAATTCCAACATTTTTGGGCAAAAGGGCAATTAAGGAGGACATGATTTACATTCTCTGAATGGTTCTCACATAGGGGACACCTGGAAGGCCCTTCAAAACCTAATTTGGCAATTCTATCTGCAGTAAGAATTCTATCTTGCAAACTGGCCCATAAAAACATGCCTGCTTTAGGTAGGCATGATTTGTTCCAACAAAGATTCAGCGGTATGTCTATATTATCCATTTTCTTCTCTTTGATTATCGAATTGTAACCCTCCTTTACTGAGTAGTTACCATTATTGGAACCTGCCCAAATTAAAAGGTTCGATCTAGATTTAGGAGATACTTCTCTAGAATTCAGAGTTGTCAAAAGGTTTTTTTTTTCATGCCAGACATGATCGATATCCTCTAGCTTTCTCCATTTGAATGCTTCTTCCTTACTAAGGTAATCCTTAAGGTATACTCCTATAACTCTTTTACATTCTTCCTTGAATTCTGAAGAGAAGCCTAGTTTGCTAAGGGGGGGAGGCCAGCCCAAGAATCGTCCCAAAAAAGAGCTTTATCTCCTATACCTACATCCCATGTTAGATATTTATTGATAATACCTCTGCATTCTTTCATAAAGTTCCAGATTCATGATCCTTTAACATGAGAGGAGGATCTAAATATATTTATGGGTTCCCCTTCGGGGATGTATTTATTTAATAGTATTGTTGCCCATTTACTAATTGATTCCTTATACATTCTCCATAAGAGTTTAGCTCCAAGAGCCTGATTTTGCCAATGGAGATTTTTGATTCCCAGTCCTCCTTTTGAAATTGGTCTACATAAATTATCCCATTTAATGAGGGCAAGTTTTTTGTCCTCAGAAGGGCCTTGCCAGTAGAATTCTCTAAACATTTTGTCTATGCTATTTTTAACATTAGTGGGGAGGGGAAGAATCGACATATGGTATGTGGGTATAGCTGAAAGAACTGATTTAATCATAGTCATTATGCCAGCTTTCGTTAACCATTTACCTTTCTAGGAGCTCTTTTTATTTTGTACTTTGGTGATAACTTGCTGCCATAATTTGGGGGATAAGATTCCTTTATCCAGGTCAATGCCATGGTATTTACACGGGTAATTACCTTTTTTGTACCCCATCATGTTACATATTTCTAATTCTCTTTTCAGGGAAGTATTAATAAAGAATATTTCAAATTTGTTAGGGTTGACACACTGACCAGATGCTTTCATATATAGGTTTAAAATATTTTTAAAGGTTCTGGCTTCTTTTTTTCTTGCATACCCGGGTAAGATCGTATCATCCTCGAACTGTTGGTGTGTTATATTTGGTACGTTTTCTGCTGCCTTTAACCCCACAATTTCACCTTCCATTTGTTTCTTGGTTATGGTTCTTCCTAATGCTTCTGCCATAATTACATAAAGAAAGGGTGATATGGGATCTCCCTGTCTAATTCCTCTAGATATACTAAAAAACCCTTCTGGAGTCCCGTTAATTAGAACTGAGATTTTTGGGGTAGAGATACAATTTAATATGAGATTAATCCATTGTTTTGAAAATCCAAAAGCTTCCATGCACTTACAGAGAAATCTCCAATCTACTTTATCGTAAGCTTTTTGTATGTCTACTTTAATGAGCATACTTGGATCCTTAGTTATTTGGGCGATATGGACTACTTCCTGGGCAATGATGATACCATCCAATATCGATCTGATCACTACAAAACCTATTTGTTCTTCTGATATAATGTTGGGAAGAAGAATTTTCAGTCTATTCACTAGACATTTGGAGAGAATCTTGTAAACCGTATTGCATAGGGATATAGGTCTGAAGTCCCCTGGCTCCACACTTTCATTTTTCTTTGGTATTAAAGTAAAAAGGTATTGTTTATTTCATTTAACAAGGATCTTGAATTCCTGGTTGCTTCTACTGCTTGCCATACCTCCTCCCCAATGAAGTGCCAACATTTCTGAAAAAAGCCGGCTTGGAACCTATCTGGGCCTGGGGCTTTATCTGGATGAAGTTGGAACACTACTGATTTCACTTCGTCTAGGGTTAATTTATTATTAAGCATTTTATTGTGCGCTTCCAAAATTAGCTTTGGTATAGCTTTAAGCATTTTGTTTTGAGCTTCCATATCAGTGGCTTTTGTTTTGTTAAGAAGGGTTTCATAGAAAAGTGTGAGTGTATTCAAGATCTGCTCTGGGTTCTCTGTGAAATGATCATCATCTATCTTAAGTTTAGAAACTCTGTTGATACTTATTTTGAAATTTTTGGTATTATGGAAGAATTTAGTGTTGTTGTCTCCTTCCTTGAGCCACATTTCCCTTGATTTCTGTTTCCAGAAAATCTCTTCTTTCAGGAGGACATCATTGTATCTATTCATTAATTCTTTTTCTTTATGATAACTCTGTTCATTCATTCCTTGTGTTATTACTATATTATTAAGGTCTATTATCTCTTGTTCTAACTTAAATTTTTCTTCAAAGATATTATTAAACTTGTTTTTATTCCATTCTAATGCCTTGTTCTTGATAATTTTTAGTTTTGTTGTTAAACAATACATTTTAGAACCTTTTCCTGATATTTGGTTCCACCATTCCTCGAGGAGATTAATGAATTCTGGGTTTTGAAACCACATGAATTCAAATTTGAATGGATTCCTAGGCAGTTTTGAGTCTTCTATAATAGCGAGTCATATCGGGAAGTGATCTGATCCTGCCTCAGGAAGAATTTATGCAGAATACAGCTGATTAAAATTATCTGAATTAGTTCTTATAAAGAACCTATCTAGTTTTTCTGCAATGTGACTAAAACTAGCTCTTTTGTTATTCCATGTGTATACACCATTGTTTGTGTTAATGCTAATTAAATGGTTATCTGTTGCCCATTTGTTGAAGTCCTTATGGGCTTGGGATTCGTATCTTGAACCTCCTAACTTTTCCTCCAGACTTAGGATTGCATTAAAATCTCCTCCAATAAATAAAGGTGTTCCTGAATTATTACTCAAGAAGAGGTGGATTTCTTTCCAAACTCTTCTTTTCTCTTCGTTTGGAATGGGTCCGTAAACATTGATTAGGTAGAACTTTAGATTAGATTTAAAGCTTTGGATATCTAAGGCCATCCAAATACTATTATTAGAGATAAGTATAGTTGAAGTTTTACGGGGGTCCCAAAGTGTTGCTAACCCACTGGAGCGACCTATAGAAGGTATAAATTCTTATTTCCATATACCTAATTCTTTACTAACTTTAGCGCTTTCTAATGAATTAAGTTTAGTTTCCTGTAGAAGAATAATTTTTGGATTTGAAGGTTTTAAGGTACCTCTTTATCAATCTATGTTTGTTAGGGGCTTTTAATCCCCTAACATTCCAAGTAGTGACTTTCATTATTCTTTGGGAAGGCACTTCCCCTTCCCAGTGTTCATTATATCAGCTATCTTTTTTTGGTTTCCAGCATTACCATCTAGCGTTCCTAGTTCCACTGCTGATTTCCTACCTCTTTTCTTTTTTAATTTATTAATATTAGGAGTACTTAGGCTGCCTCTATTCAAGGATATACCCAATTCTCTATTTTCACTAGTTATTCCATAGAGGCCCTCAATCACATCCTTAACCAATGTTGATTCTCCCGCAGTTCCAATTATTGAAATCTGGACTTTTCTGTTCATCCTCTATATGTGCAAAGGGTTCATTTCTATCTACAAACTCTTTACCAAAAAATTCTATTATATCTTCATCCTTCCCTGATAGATTCACATTCAGGGCTTCTAATTCTAGAGGGATTGTGATAGCTTGTGTCTCCCCCTTATCAATATTTGGTACATTATTTATCTTTTCCTTTTGAGTTATCTTTTGTATTTCTATATATTCAGTCCCGTTATTAATATCTAATTGGTCTGGATATTTTCTTGGTGTTCCTGGAGGGGCATTTTCTGAGACTTCCTTCCTTGAGGATGGAAGGTATGTAGGTTGAGCTAATTTAAAGTCTTTGTCCTTATTTTCTTCTAGGATACATTCCTGAATTTGCTTGATTAAGGATACTTTTTGAATTTTTAATTCATCAAAATCACAAATCTCCTCTAGGAACATGTCCCTCAAATCATCGGTTAATGATTCTCCTAAGTCGTTAATAATTTGATTTACTCCCTCTTCAGTTTTATTTACCTGATCTACTAATTCTACTATATTATCATATTCAGGTTTCCCGGTCTGTTGTGTTTGTAGCTCAATCTTATTATCTTCGAATTGAAGATGGGTATTATTTTTGTCTTGCTCAGTCTTTTCTGATTCAATTTCCTTAGTATGTTTTTCATTGAGTTTCTGATTATTTGGATGTAATGTGTTATTAATTATTGTAAATGATTCCTCAATTTCTGGATGAATTGTTAACTTATCCTTAGGTTTATTAATTTTTTCTTTTATTACTGTATTATCTTCTTTAGCATTTGTTGGATTAACCTCGTTCTGAGTTATTCTTATTGTATTGTTATCTGGTAGCTGGGGATCAGATATACTTTCTATTACTATTTCCTCGTTAATCTGAGGATGATTGGATAACGAAATGTTTAAACATGTATCTGCTGTGGGAAGGAGCCTATCCAGTCCTTGAGTCCTTATAGGACTAATTATAAATCCTCCTTTATCCTTACATAACTTTACCTCCATTTCTTTATTGAGTTGAGTCAGAAGGTTAAAGTTTTTGGATGATTTTTGGGGATTAACATCTTCTTCGATAAAATTTTCTAGAATTCTAGGACTGATTATGACCGAGTTTGAGTTAAAATTTAATTGGATGGGTAGGATGCATTTTTTATGAAATTCCATTTCCACTATAACAATTTTATCGGTTTGATTAAAAGTTGACTCTACAGTCCTGATGTATTTTCCAATCTTATTACCTATAGTTCTGATGATTTCCTTACTAGACAGTTCCAAAGGCAGGTTTTTTAAGGAGACTTCCTTCTCTATTCTAAAATATTTTAAAAGCATTGGATTGAACAATGGCATCCATTCAAAAAAAGAAAAGGAAATGTTCCTAAATTTAATATCCTTTCTGTTCAAAATGCTATCCTTCAGATTCTTTTTAATGCAGTCTATAAAAAAGAAATGATCCATAAGGTGTGATATACTTACCTCTCTTGGCAGTAGCAATGATAATTCCTTCACCACATTATTGATAGATACTCCTGTACCGTTCCAGATACAAATCAAACCTTTTTCTGATAAGTGTTTCTGTTGCTGCATGATAACATCACAATCTAAAATGATAGTATCATAATGGCAGCTAAGATTATTCTTACCTGGTTTCTGTTGTATTGTTCGCCTATGTGGCGATGTATAGGGTACATTTTTTAAAGATTCATGAGAAGAATCATTATAAAAATCATGATTACAATGATTACTGACCATAGCTACTGATTGCCTCTCCATCCTGCTTCGGTGAGGAGGGCTATATTTTGCAAAGTTAGTCATTGGAGCATCACAACCATAAACTGTGCCATTATGATTAGATTTCCCTCCAGAAAAGGGTGGGATCTTTGTGAGATAAGGGTAGGGCTTTGTGGCTTTTGGATGGACCGCTTCCATCTTATTTTGTCGTGCCCTATAGCCCTTATCCACAAAGGTCTCATTCCTTTTGTGGGGGGGCGAGTATTTACTTTTACCGTTATCTTCCTCTTTGAGCAATTCAAAGGAATTATTTAGAGATAAATTAAAGGGACTGTGAGATAGCGGATACATGTTAACCTTTTTCTTGTTATTTACCACTTGCCAAGTGAAATCGTTGTTCGTCGTGCAAACGGGAGGTGCATGGGTAGGTAAGATCCTGCCTTCCCCCTTCGCAGATAGGGGTTCATTGGTTCTGCAGTCTGTATTGTGCTCAGGTCTTCCCACCTTGGCAACCCCGTTGCCTATGCCCAAATTCACATACTTAGTTTTTGCGAAAATATTTATTTGCCTGTCCAAAGTTTGGACTGAGAAAACTTTCGGCTTAACATCCCTATTGCGTTTAGGGATTATATTGTTTGCCCTGAATACATAACCGGGTTTTTCAACCCTAGTATTATCCTTAAATTTTTCACTTCGAGAACCCTTTTCCTGCTTATCTGATAGTAAATATTCATTAGGGTTTTCAGAGGGGTGCTTAATCAAAGTAGAAACATCAATGGAGGGATTTGGTTTTTCTCGAGTAAAGATTGCGAGCAATTCCAAATCTATATTTTGATCAGCTAATTTCTTTTGCTTTGCTATGAATAAGATCATTGTATTTAATTAAAAGGGGTGTTTTCTTTTAATTAAATAAGATTATTAATGAAATAATCAAACCTTAGGAAATATTGAAATAATTGAATTAATTATGATTTGATCAAGGAAATTGATTTGAATTGAAAATGTTGCAAGGCATTGATTCAGAAATTTGATAAATTGATTCTTTCATTTGATAATTGAAGAATGGGGACCCATAGTCTAGGCGACCATTTTAGGGTGTATACACCCTTGACATTCTTTGGCTAAGGGATTTTATCAATTGCAGAAACCCTTTCAGGGTCAATTCTTACTCCATCTTTAGATTAATTATGTTCTAGGAGCTTTCCCTCTGTGACTCCAAAAGCACACTTCTTTGGATTGAAAGAGACCCCATATTCCAAAGCTCTAACAAAAATATTTTCAAGATGATCACAGTGTTGATCTTCTTTTGTTGAATAAGCTGTCAAATCATCTTGATAAATAACTAAAAATTTATTTATGAAATTTTCAAATGACACATCCATCGCCCTCTGAAAAATTGCCCCAGCATTTGTTAAGCCAAAAGGCATTCTCACATAAACATAAGTACCCCATGGTGTGGTGAATGCAGTCTTGAATTGTTCAGACTCTTTAACCACGACTTGGTTATATCCTAAGAACCCATCCATCATAGACATTAATTCAGACCCAGTCACTTTTTGTAACATGGATTCCATATTTGGAAAACCATAATTATCCTTTAATGAATTTACATTCAGATTTCTAAAATCTATACAAAGTCTGATATCTCCATTTTTCTTTCTCAGTGGTACCAAATTGGATACCCATGTAGAATGTCTGATAGTTTTAATAATCCTTGCATCTTTCATCTTTCTTAATTCTTCCTGCATCTTAGGTTCTAGGGTAGGATTGACAAGTCTCATTTTTTGTCTGAAAGGCTTAGTGCCCTCCTTTAAAGGAATCTCATGTTGAAACAAATCTTCTCCATAGGCTTTCAAATCATCATAGGACCATGCAAAAGCATGCCTATACTTTCTGAGAAGATCAACTAATAACTTACTGATTTTAGGAGACAACCCTTTACCAATATACACATTATTAGGGCTCTCAGTTGTTCCTATGTTTACTTCTTCCAAATCTTTAAATTTTCTTACTTTATTTGCATAAAAAGACTTGTCTTTATTATCAAAATCTTTTTCAAGAATAACTAGCCCCTTGGGAACACTATTTGATTTCAATTGAATCACCTCTTTACCAAAAATAGTATCCTTATTATCAAAGGTTTCAATAAATCCACTGAAATCCATTTCTTTGTTTAAAAAGTCTACTTCACAATTCAAAAATCTCAGAATAGCTGAGTCATCTTCAAAAAACTTGCCAATTTTTCCACATTGTCTGGTATTGAAGGCCTAGATTGAATTTCTATTTTATAAATTTCTGCAAATGTAATATCCTCAGGTCTTAAGGCAATGTTTGCTAGTAAATCTTCCATTTTTTTCTGACCTCTATCTACCCAATCAATACCAAATGCATCAAAGTTCTCTAATTCATCCCAAAAAACATTCCTATACTGCTTAAGTCTCTGATTTTTTGAAATATATTTGGATTTAATCTGAGATATAATCAATTCTGAGTCTCCAATTATTCTGAGACTTATTATCTTATTTTTTGAGGATATTCTCAAACCTATTAATAAAGCCTCATATTCTTCTACATTATTTGTGCATGTAAACAATAATGTAAAAGTAAACTTGTAGGTCTTACCACTAGGATCTATCAATAGAATTCCTGCACCAGCTCCTTCCTTAGAACTTGCTCCATCAAAGTACATGGTCCAAAAATCACACTGGTCCACCAAATTGTTCTTATAATTAGGTAACAACATAGGCCGAGTTCCTTCTTTAGCCCTATTATCTTTAACTTGAAAAGATCCAATATCAGTATCAACAAAACAATTCATGTCATTATCTTCATTTACTTCAATCATATGAGGAGTCCTACTTTCCAAGGACACCTTGACATTATCACCAGCAATATTGAAAGTAGAAAAGGACAAATCACATTGGATACTTCTACCCATTGAAGCACTCCATTTTCTTGATAGCAACATGCCATAATGAGGTGGAATATCAACAAATAAGACACTCATTGTTAGTATTTTGTCGGGACATATTGCTAACCTATAAGGCAAAGCCTTAATAGTACCAATGATAGGGATTTCTCTGGAATATATTGCCTGACATCTTCCATGAGGAGTGTCAATTTGTAATCCCATTGACTTCATTATCTCTGCAGGCATAACAGTGTTAGATGCTCCATAATCTATCATACAATTTTTTAGCATCTTACCATTAATAACCAAAGTTAAGAAAAAGGGATCAACTCTTGAGAAAGTGTTGACATGATTTTTATTTAAATAAATTTGAGGTATTTATGAAATCATTACTTTAGACTCTTTTCCCTTGCTGTCTGACTTATCTTGTACATTTTTCATCTTTTCAACACCTTCTAGTTTTTGAAATCTTATTGAAGAAACACCATCTAGCATTGTGAGGACCTTCTCATTATGTTCCTTGATTCTCATAATTTCTAAAAATGGAACTTTAACAGTCATTTGTGACAATACTTGCCCCATATCAACAGGGGTGTATTTTTAATCAGAAGACTTTTGTTTCTCAAGATTAAGATTACTATCCTCAATTTGAATTGTCAAGGTTGACTGTTCTTTTTCCTTTTAATTTCTTATTGTCCATTTTAGGGGGAGAAAAAATTATTTCTGGAGTTTTAACCTTTACCTTAGATACAATGTTTGGACCACTTGATTTTTTTATACTTTTAACTTTTACCTTACTTACATTCTCAGTAGATCTTTCCCTCTTCTGTGTCTGCTTGGCATCTGCTTTGTTTTCTTTAATAAAGATGCCAGCTGGTTGGCTACTTGCATCACCAACTACTCTATTCCTTAAGTTGTAATTACTTCTTGCTTTAGTAACCAGATTAGTAGTAATTCTTGCTCTTTCCTCATCAGAAGCTCTTCTCACTATTGTAGACTCCTCACTGTTTTGAGCATAACATCTTATATTATCAACCTTTTCTTCTTCACTATCAGACAAAAATTGTTGATGATATACTTCTAATCTACCTTGTGAACCATACCTATCATGGTTCTCAATTTCAATATCAGAATCCACATCAGGACAAGAAAAATGGAATGGCTTTAGAAAATTGTGCAAATAAACTCATGGGGGTCTAAAAATGGTCAAAGATATTCAATTTCATGCCTACAACACACTGCAACACTCCTTACATCATGAATATCAACTAGGCTCAAAATATAAACCACTGAAGTGGGTCACTTGGGAAATTCTGAACAAGTGCAAAGTGCATATTTGTGTAAACACCTTCAAATGGCTACCTCCAAAACATGTCAAAACTGAAAGTGAGAAATGACTATATTTTCTAAATGATAGGTGATGCACATTTCTCCCAAGTGGTTTCTCAAAAAAATTATCAGGTCCTTTTTTACTTGCATCCAAACTTGGGTTCTTAGAAAAGATTTTTAGGGGAAACAACTTTGCCTTAGAGGAAAACACAGAATACTCACTCTAAAATTTACCCAAAATTTTAGAGTTCCAACAGTGGCTCTGATTGGGGACACGTGCCCCATGCGGGCATGTAGAGAATTTAGAATCATTGGTAGAAGCAGACCACCCCAAAACAAATCAGGTTTTTCTCTTCTCTCTTCTCCTTTCAAAAACTGGGAATCCTTATTGAAAGAAAACACACCACACAACTGAAAGGAAAGCGACTGTACATACAGGGAAATTATTTACAAAAGGCCCAAAGCCCCAAAACTGGAATCAGATCTTACCTCTATCATACATCTGATTCTCATCTCCAAAAACAAAGGCAAACTGAAATTATTACTTGCATCAGCATGATCAAAAATGTCGCCCTAAATCTTCAGCATATCAAACAAAAAGCAATCAGCAAACTCACCTTCAATTGGAAAAACTAAGTCATCAAACTGACGTGAATGTTGATCATTGTGTGAAAAAAAAATATCACATCCTTCACTATCATTGACTTGCTGAAAAAGAAACATTTCAACTCACTGTCATGGCTAGAAACATCCATATTCTAAACATTAGTTTGCACCAAAGAACAAGCTTCTTTTGTAACAGCACTTTGCAAACTAAAGTTGAACATCTCGAAACAAAAATTTGACTGCATAAAATCAAGGGTATCTTGTTGATCAATAGTTCCATCAGTATCTTCTAAAAAGGTATCATTAATCAATGGATTGCCTATCATTTACAAATCTGAGAATACACTTTCAGATTTATCACTCTCTTCAGCACCACAACCTCTGAAAATCAGCATCTAAGAGTTCTGAGATTTCTCACTGCTTAGAGGGCGTTGGACTTCATGTTTACCTTCCTTGGCCTCTTGCTTGATGCTGCAAATATCTCCCTCATTGGAAACAAGGAGTTAGACCTCTCGAACCATATCATCTTGTGCAAAGAAATCACTACAGCAAATTACATTCGCATTGTAATAATCATCTTGTTGTTCACACAGAATTTCTTTAAACTGGACAAAAATTTGTAGCTGATGTTCTTTCTTCTTCTTTACTGGATAAAGGGAAAATCTAGAGCCTCTTTTGTAGCTCCATCGGATTCTTTTCTCGTAGATTCGCCACCTCCTTGCAAAGGAAAATTTTCAAACAGAAAGAGCTATTTGCAAATTCCTTTTAATTCTGGGTTTTTTCCAACCAGCAAAATCACACAATCTTCTTTCAATTTGCTGCAAATAAAAACACTTTTCAGGTTGTTATCTCTCAGAGATGTGAAAAAAAAATTAGATTCTTTTATTGACTCTCTTTCTTATAATCAAATTTGAATATTGATTCAGCCAATCAAGGAAACATGCATCTTAAACTTGTTGATCTTAAACTTCACATAACAACTGATATCAATTTTATACTAGCACAAAAAAACCAGTATTCTCCAAATTTAACAGAGTCGCCACCCACAACAAGTATGCGATTAAATTTTCACAAACTGGTCCAAAAATGAAGCAATAGAAAGTTAATTCTTATGAACTTTAAAACGCTATTTCTAATACCCATTTCTTCCCCAGAAGAGCCATCATTTTGTTCGCACTTTTTCTTGTAGAATCTGTATAAGCATCAATGCTTGACTCTATGACTCCCAACTCACAATTCTCGCAAGTAAAAATACTAATTAATGAGGATTTGATCCTCCTTCTACTTCAAGCTCCATAGACTCGGGCGGGTGTACCTCTTGACTTATTGCTTTCTAATAAATCAGACAGTGGATTTAGGGTTCTCACAATGATTTACTAATATCTTTTGTTGCAACTGATGCAGAGCTTCAAAAGCCAATCCATGGTTTTGACAAGAGTAAATAACACTGTAGAAAAATGGCCAAGGTAATAAGGATATTCATCCTTCTTCTCTTCAAGTTTAAAACTCAGGCAGGCTAACCTAAAGGATTCAGTTCTTTAATGAATCAATAACAATGTTTGTACTATTCAATACAACTCCTAAACATCCATGCTCTTAAACAGGAAATGAAAATATTTTTCAGTTTTAATCTATTGATGATGAAAACTACTAGACCAGCAAATACCAGTGTCTTATCTATTGGGCAACACAGTCAAATAAACATACATCCACAGAAAACCCTCTAACTCCAAACACACAAAACCAAGTGAAGTGTCTTTCATATCACTCTTTTCACTCCAACACCTGGATATCAAATTCATGCGCAAACCCTAAACTCTCAGAATTTGTCTCTAAGATTTACTCCCTCCTTGAAAGAAACTCAAAAACACAACTCACAGCTACCTTATAACTAGTGCATTAAAATGCCTTACAATTTAACACACAAGATTTCAAGACAAGACACAAAGACATCAAGTATTGAACAGGGATTCCATTGTTCTTCATTAAATTGATATATGATTCTGCATATTTACAAGCCAAAGAGCTCATAGAGATAAGACTCCAAAATTAGGAAACTGCCCAGTAATATTAATTTCAACATCCTTGTAACAATAGAGAAGAATAAAGATATAGGAGAAGAGGAAAGCCAAAATTAACCCTAACTGACACATGTTTATTTCCAAACAAATATCTTCTCCTCCAACAAAAATATGATCTCCTTCAGCAATTGTCTTCTTTACAATCATTATCCTCAACAAATTTGATTCCAAGCCATGTTCAAAATCTGATTTCATTCTCTGAAAATATCTTTTGTGAATGCTTCTCTTCCAAGCTTTGAAATATTAAATATTTCACAAAACTATAGAAAAAGACTATGCTTTAATGCTTTAATATTGCACATTATTTTATCTTTGCATTTAATATATTTTCTATGCAAATCTTCTTTACTCTCCCCTTTGATATTTATGCACAGACTATAATTTTTTAAATCATTTTACCTTTAAAATTATGCACATTGCTTTTCCTTGTTTTATCTCCTTTTATGCATTTTGCCCCCATAACTCACTAGAATTCGCCACTTGTCAAGTGTTGGTTCACTACCTTGTAACTAGCCTAAGAACTCTCCCTTGGCCATGGTCTATCTAGAGATTAGGAGATAATCTAGTCTCTAGATCTCTGAATCATTTCTTTAACCCCTAGTTTATCTAGAGACTTGGAGATAAGCCTTTGTCTCTAGATCTCTGAATAAACTTAATCTTGACCCATCCTTGACCATGGTTTATATGGACTAGTGTATCTCTAAATCTCTGAAACCTTTTGCTAACCCTGGGTTTGTTCTGAGATTGCATGCGAGCCCTTGATCTTGATCCGGATCTGACGATTGGGGCGTGATCTCTAAATGTTAGGCACTTAACCACCACCATCTGGAGATCTGGTGCAGCGGTTAGTTGACTGTTGGGCGAAATCTCGAAAGAAAATTGACTTAACCACTATCATTTAGTGACCTCGCACGGCGGTTAACTAACTGCCATTTGCGGGATCTCTGAAGGTTTGGCTTAACCGTAGTTTCTTCTCGCGACTTGACGCCCTACTGTCGTGTGTCTTCCACGTCACCCTTCATCTGGCCTCTTACGCAACCGTGCAATCCGACATTTGATATCAACCAACTGGGCATGCTTCCCAAGGCACTGCCTACACGCGCATGGTGAGCGTCCTGCTCATCTTCACATAACATTATGTTTACGTTTTTCCATTTAAACACTCTAACTTTCCTTCCCACCACCAATGTGGGACTAAAGTTATGCAAGTTTTTAAATTAAAATTTAGGACCCATCACATCCGGCCAACACATAATTCACTAGAATAAGGGGCCACCAAAGAGCCTTAGCTCTTACTTCAAATCTATGTGCAAGCGTTGCATTACTTAAACACCAGGAAACCTTGTTCCCAGCGCATGTGGGATTAATCATTTTAAGCTTTACTTCTCCATGTGTAGCCTTCCTCTTTGTTATATTGCACAGCTCTGTGCTTTTATCCCTACAAATTGTTTTTCATATTTATGTGTTGGCTTCTTCAGCAATTATACCACGCATTATAGATTGCGCAGACTATGCAATGTAATGCGCAGGCCTTTGCAGGATTTACACCTGCTACTGCATTTGCTGGAGGGTTTCTTACAAATGACTCCATCTGTGCTGGAGTTTTCTCATGTTTAATCCTTGCGCAATTATTTCCTTCAAACTGTGTGAAGCCTCCTCCATTGTCCATTGCGCAGCATGCTTCTTCACTTGCGTAGGCTTTAGACGCTTTAGAGGCTTTACTTTTTGCTTTGGCTTGATAAGTCTTAAAGTCTGCCACGTAGCACTCTATTTCATGTTTAGCGCAATCCTCCTCTCTATGGCTTCAACTAAATCCTCCTTGTAATGTCTGCGCAGTACTCCTCTCAAAGCACGGGCTTTAATGTTTTTTAAAGTTTTTTGAAATGTGTTGGGTCCTCCTCTATTACTTCTGTGCAACCTTCTTTTCAAATTGCTTTTAAAACCAAGCGTTGGCTTCTACAAAACACCAAGCCAAGTCTTCTCCTCAAAACAATGTGTAGTCTCTTGTGTTTGATGCTTGCTCCTGCCAATTACATTTACAATGAAATGTTTTCACTTCCACATTGCTTGCGCAAGACTCCCTATGACTGCTTGCGCAAGACTCCCTATGACTGCTTGCGCAGGGTCTTCTTTTCATCTCTAGTCAATTCTCTTTATGCATTCATGCGCATCAATGGAATGTGGCAAAGTTTGTAGAATTTAATTTTACACCTTGCAAAAAAATTTCAGTCATACATGCGCAGACTATATTGCCTGGATCACATTTCTAGTTTTATTTAAGCCTTGGTATCGTAAGAATTGATATTTATGTTTATATTTGTTTGGATCTTGATGAAATTTAGCTAGAAAATCCATTGGACCTTGATGTGGTGATGTGGTATTTCCAGGGTGCTCAATAGCTATCTCTATTCAAATTGTTGAACATTTAATTCTCATACAAATTTGATACGCATAAATGGATGGCTTGAAACAAAAGAAGCGAGACCAATTATCCTTAAGACCAGCTTGGGCAGCTTCAGAAGATTTCCTCCATCTTCACGATGTATGGGCTCTCCTTCACAAAATTTAGTGCGTAGAGAAACAACACATTATTCACCGGGATATGTTTCAATGACTTTAAAATCTATACTTCGCACTCCTCCTTTGTCTTTTGTCAAAAAATCCATATGCCTCAGATATGCTTCCACATTCTTCAATGTACCAAAATATAGTCTATTGTGCACTCGGGTCACAAGACATTGAACTAGCAGCCTTTACAATCACTTCAAACATTTCTGCAAACTGAACTCATTAATGGAAACTAGCCTCTGGAACCAGCTTTAAAAACTGACTAGAAGACCTCCCAGAGCTCTCAAATCCAGAAGATATGAAGTCTTTCATGTTCACTATCATTCTGCGAAAACATATCTCTAGGATATTTTCAGAGGTGAGATATTTTAATCTCCCAATTTGACCACTTTCAAAAACTGCAAATGCATTTGTTAAAACACATGCAAACCACCCTCATATTCACTTCTGCAAAATTATCAAACCACATCCTAAGACTCAACCTGATCCAGGTAGTACACTTACATGCAAAGAGTATAAATCAACAACTGGCATCCTAAGACAACCATCTGATTTGAAACTACAATCCTCTGAAAGTAACAACTGTGCAAAATTAATTCTGTCAACAAATGCCAATCTGCATAAATCACTTTTGGTTATGATTCCACAAACCTATCAAAAGAGAGCCTTATAGCCTGAACCTTCGAACATGGATTCACTTTCACACAAGGAATACAGAACTTTAACTAGCTCGCATTGATGATGAACTAATCAACCGATGTTAATTTGCAAAGTCAGCACTTTAACTACTTTCTAAACTTAAACACAGTAAAAATGCAGAAATCTGATTTGGAAACGGCTAGGCAAAGTGGTCAAATGGATTGACCAAAGTATGAAACTCTTTAGAGAAGTTCACTTCCAGGTTTTCCATGCAGAGGAACAATCATTTCTATATGTCCTTGAACCGGGGTACAACTTGCAAGACCTCAAAGTAGGGCACTTAGGATTCTGCACTTTCACATTCTGAGAAATTGAATAGAATGGCTTTAGAAAACTGTGCAAACGAACTTGTGGGGGTCTAAAAATGGTCAAAGAGATTCAATTTCATGCCTACAACACACTGCAACACTTCTTACATCATGATTATCAACTGGGCTCAAAATATAAACCACTGAAGTGGGTCACTTAGGAAATTCTAAACAAGTGCAAAGTGCAAATTTATGTAAACACCTTCAAATGGCTACCTCCAAAACATGTCAAAACTGAAAAACTGAAAGTCAGAACCCACTACACTTTTTGAATGGTAGGTGATGCACATGTCCCCCAAGTGGTTTCTCATAAAAATTATCAGGTCTTTTTTTACTTGCATCCAAACTTGGGTTCTTACAAAAGCTTTTTAGGGACAACAACTTTGCCTTTGAGGAAAACACAGAATACTCACTCTAAAATTTTCCCGGAATTTTAGAGTTCCAACATGTCCAAGTCAGGATCTTTATGATTCCAAAGTCAATTGGCGGAGCCTGCGGTCGGTGTCGGAAGTATGAATAGAATCTGACAATAGAAGTGGAACTAGTAAGCAGCTGAACAAAAGTTCTTTAGATAAATGCATAAAGTAAACAAAGCGGAAGAGAAGCCTAGTTCCAGAATAGCCGTCAAAATCTGACAAGCCAAATGGAACTCTTTGTTACAAAGGAAAAGTGACTTAATCTCGGTTCTAGAATCTTCATCGGAATCCAATTGAGATGTGGGAACAAGTCAACTTAAAGTAAAGAAAGGCAGGGTCGAAAGGTTGAAGAGGCAAAATAAAGAAAGCAGAGATAGAAACAAATTTTGAAACTATCATTGAAACCTGATTAAGTAAAAGGAACGAATGAAGTATTCATAACAATAAGTTTATTCAAGTTTGAAGACAAAGGAAAGAAGGCGGAAATAAACGTTGGTTCTAGAAATGTCATCGAAGCCCGAAGTTCGAAATGGAAAAGTGAAAGTTAAGTGACCATTATTTAAGACTGCGGGGAAATGATACTTAAAAGGAACACAAGGTGGAGATAACTTTCAGTTAAAGAAAAACCTTCGAGGACCGACACCAGAAATTGAACTATTAAAGTAAAAAGAAGAGTAAAAGCGTTCTTATAATGCCAAGTGAGTTCCATTTTCGAGCGTCAAGTCCAACACTATGAAAAAGAACACTCATTTTCTAGCACGAAATGAGCTATATTAATGGTGCCAATGGATCTGATTGAAGGGATTTAATAAAGATTTGTAAGCCAAATTTTAATCATTTTTCAAGGATTGAGCCATAGAAAATGGAGAAGAGCTAGGGCATCAAACGAGTTCAATTTGCAATCCGTGACCGCTAATACAATGAGTTTTTTCTAGTTCTTGTCATTATCTGTTTTGAATTCGATTATTGCTTGGGTGAATAGCTGTTAATTACAATCAATTTTTAAAAAGTAAAGGAGAAAAGATTAGGTTTAAACACCCAGGTTATGATCATTTAAACGGATTAGAATCTGCACTGACGGAGCTAGGTGATACCAAATTGGGACAGGTTAATTTAGGAGAATTATGGGGAAGGGTCAAACAATCAAACAGACACGCAATCACCTCATCACTCTTGATAGGGAGACTATACAAAATTATGTCTGGTTGCTAGTGAGGGAAGAATACTCATAATGGGATTTCATTTCCTCCCTAACTAAGTTCAGCATGAAGAGGGGTTTGTATGAGATAGAGATTGCTAAGAATTTGTTTTATCCACCAAGGAAAGGTCAATCAAAATTGCCTAGAACTATCCTCCAGACACTTGTTAAAGTGAAATTATAGACATAATAGTACTTTTACAAAGACTTAGGGGAGATGAAGATAGGATTTACCTAGATGAGTGGATGTTCTTCGTTCAGATGATATGTGTCAGGTCATGATACCTGGATTGGACGGGGATAATTAGTGATCGGATACATCAATTGATGAATGCAATCCCGCTAAATCAATTTTTCTATATGTCATCATACCTAGTATATGCCTTGGCTTGCACACAATATTGGCCTAGACTGGAACACGTGAAAAAATTTGAAGACAACATCCAAATCTATGATTTTTATCCTAGTCTGCAGTTGCACAATAGTTATGCTAACTTCAACAGGGTAAACAATGTTTTCACTATGAAGTTAGTTTGTGAGCTACAGGGATGCCCGGAGAGGAGAATTTCCCCTAAAGTCACCATGTTAATTCAGACTTATGGCAACATCCAATTTCTCACTTTCACTTATATCAAGATTAGCGCCTTTGATGACTTTCCATGGAAGTTGCCCCATTACGCAGATGATAAGATTATTATGGTAGAGTTGTGCAAGCATATTTGCAAAGTGAATAAATGGTGTGCAGAGAGGCATAGGATAGGCATCACTTTCCCTATTTCACTGAGAGTATACACATACTCATCCTCCTCCAATGCTATAAATGTTACCAAGGTAGAAAGAAAGTACACAATGCAGTTATACGATGTTCTGAGAGAGCATTGATCCGAGAAGTTTTGTAAGGGATAACTTACAGTTAGGATCTACTTACCATCATGTTCCTACACTAGAGGATTTTTGGGCAAACTGTGTAGATGCCTACGAGGTGAGAAGAAGGTCTTGGTCCAAACTAAGCCTAAGTCAAATCCAAGCATACCACCTCCAATTCGATATTCAAGGAGTTACAGAGAATGGATTAGATGTGGTAGATCCCCGGTACTATGCAAAGGTGTAGGATGCTCCACTAGATCCAATCAATTGGGAAGCCCCAAAGTTGGATGACTTTGATATAAGGACAACACTTGTCCTAAAACGAACCAGTTTTTGGTTGATGAAGAAGAAAGGGGAAGGGAAATATGTCACACCATCAAGCACCCCTAGAGCTCCTAAATAGAATCTAACTCCCCCACCAATGCAAAATGTTGCAATTTCAAGTGCACCAACAGTAGGTTGATCAACTGTTGTCGAAGGAGGTGATGGGCAACCACCGGAGAAGGGGTCAGCAATTCCTCCCACCTATGGGACAGGTTATTTGCCAACAATTGATTTGACTAGAGATAAGGTTTTAGAGAAAGGAAACCAAAATCAAGAGAAGGAAACAAAGCCACCACGAAAAGATGAAGAAAAAGGAAAGGAGCTAGCACAGGATCTCCAGCAATCTGGTTCAGAACAAGGTAAGGTATTAAAATTTCCTTTTCTACACAAGCTCCAAGCACCACCACTCCACCTATGAAAGGGGCATTGTTTATATCCCCTTACACCCTAAAAGTTGCTTCCCATGTGCTAGTGACCCCTACATGGTTACAGGATAGCTTGGATAAGAAGATAAAGAGGGAAGCGGAGAAATGCCCCCAAAGGGATGTTATCCCTCAAATCCTGCAAACTTCCCCTGCTCCCAAGACAAAGAAGTTGAAAACTACTTCTCACCTTGTGGAGAATGAACAAACCGGGTGTGTCTTCCTAGAGATTTCTCACCCCACTACTCAAAAAGATCCCAGTACAGCCACCCCCGTTGATTTTCATGTGACTAAGATCGACACTGGAGATCTGGACTTTGATTGAGATATGGAAATCTGGCAATTCTCCAATGTCAAGGTGAAGAAGAGAATTGAGAAAACAAAAATGGAGAAGGATCAATTGAAAGTGATGGTAGAATTACTCTCGAAAAGCTTCATATCATTGTTAACACCTTTGTCCACCCAAATGGCAAGCTCATCTAATACTATATTTGATCCCAATTCTGACAATAACATAGAGCTCATATCTCAACTACATATAGATAGCCAATTCGGAAAGGTTACCAAAGAATGGATTACAGACTTGAAAACCATAGGCTTACCTTTTATCAATAGACTGAGTGAATCTTATGATGCCCTTGTGCTAATCAAAAATGCTTTAGTGTCAGAAATTAGAGTTGCCAAGATGGAAGAAGTAACACATAAGCAGAACATGAAGCAAATAAAGGAGGTGATGGATATGAGGACACAACAACTGTGAGCCTGGGCCTTATGTAGTCACTTGATGAACCCCTTCAAAAATGGATGTTCAGCATGAGATACAAGTGCGAGTGTGTCCAGAAAAGTGTGGCAAACTTGAATAAGCTTTTGAGAGAGGCTAAAGAGATGATTGAACAAGTAATTGAAAATTTCAAGGATATTGGTTGTGAGTTGCATAAGGACAATTCTAGAGTTGTCACTATTGATGAACTGAAGAATGAATATCAACAAAATATTGATGTCGTCACAACTCCTCAGGTATTCTGTAAAGAAGAGTGTAAGAAGTTGGTCAAGATCGATGCTATCTTGATGTGGTGTAGGAATCATCATCATACAGTCATCGCCAAAGCTAAAGAAATTAGAGAAAAGATGTCGTACTAGACTATTAGAAACACCAATGTGACTGTTCCTGAGCATGATGATATTACAAGGGTCGTAAATACTCTGCAAGCATACAAGGAGAAACAAGCAACTCAACAACCATCTGCAAAGGATTAAGGAAAAGCGCCATGACAAGTGTTCACCAATTTCTTTTTTTTTAGCCTTTGTTTTATGTTTTAATTGCCAAATGTCCAAAACTCTTAATTTATTGTATTTAAAAAGACAAATGATAAGGTGATTTTGAACGGTTTTTTGGTAAGAAGTTGAAAAGACTATTTATATCCAAGATAATTCAAAGGATCTACAGTTTGTTTTCAAAATTTCCCATGTTACTTTGATAATTGAGTGAGAACCAAATTTTGAGCAACTGTTGTTCAAATTATTGTTTTTCTCTTATGTTGAATTTGTTTAATGAATGTTATGGAATGAATGAATGACTATTGAAGCATAACTTTGTTTTTAAGCAATTAGTCATGATGTTCTTTGTGATGTTTACTCTTTATGTATTTCATTGACTTTGTAAGTGGAAGAAATATGTATACTTTTTGAAACCAGCATTGTATTTTTATCTTTGTGTGAGACATAAGTGGTGGAAATTGATTTTTGTACATAAATAGAAGCTTAATGGGAATATTTCAGTTTGTTATTCGCAATTATTCCATGGTGATAGGTAATTGTTAGTCTTTCCTACTTTCTGGTTAAAAGCATACCCGTTTATTTAGTAGAATAGATTCATTCATTGCATATTTATATAAGGGAGTTGTACCTTTGAGAATTCTAAGAGTGAATTGTTACAGTTCATTCAACTGTTGTTTGATAGATGGGCTTTTAGGGGCAGATAGTCGGATTTTATCGAAACCAATTTGTCAAACAACAAATGAACAACGTCAAATAAACTTTATAAAGATATTCACTAACCAATACCTAAAGGATTTTATAGAATCACAAGGAAAGCTATCACAATTAAGGGCCTTAACATTGGCCATTATAATGACAACTTTCCCAAGGTAATCTTTGGTGAGAAGTTGATCATAGGAGACATTATAATTGAGAGACCTAGCAAAGAACAATGCTAAAAAAATTCATTTTTTTTAAATAAAAAATGTCAATAATGAATAGTAGATTTTTCAAAAATAAAATTAAAAGTTTAAAAAGTAAAACAATTGTATCACCCAAAAAAAAAATCTCAAATAAAAATAAAACAATATAAGATATATTTAAATAATTCTTAAAATTAACCCAAAAAAAAATTGTATCCGTGGTGTTATAAATAAAATAATTTCAAAATACAATAAAATAATTTAAGCAAACAAAATTGCAATGTATCTGTTGTCACCTATTCATTTATTTTTTCTGTAACACGTTTTGTTAAAATAACGTTTAATTTTATCAAATTATATATTTTTACTTTGCATAAACTTCAAGCTGATTGATGTCTCAACATCCTTCAAATATATTTTATAATCTGCATTATCAACCTAATCATTGAAAGCGAAGAATCTGTTCAAACATTATTGTTGTGAGCACACATGTCCATACTATTTTACATATTAAGATTGCACTGTCCATGTTATGGCCACATGATATCATAATATTTCACATATTAAGATTGAGCTGTTAATAATATGATCAGAAGAATGCATAAGATTTTACCTGTCAAGACTGGACTATTTATGTTGTCGGCACACACACGCACTGACATTTTACATATCTAAGATTTAGCTGTTAACATCATGGTAGGTCATTGAAGAAATAAATTATTCCCTTTCACCAACAAGGCCTATGTGACGCATTTATTTGTTGAAGCTGATTTTCAGATCAATCGTAATCAAGAGTTTGTTGAAATGCCAAACATTCTTGTTAAATGAAGGCATCACAGATACCAAACAATTTCATTGCGATACAATGAAAGGTAAACAAGTTAGGATGGAGGTTAGAAAGGTGAGAAAGAAGAAAGAGATTCGCTCTAATCTGAGGGATGAGTTGATATATCACAGTAAAATTTAAAAAATTTAAAAAAATTGCCTAATGCACACACAAGCTTGCAGGTAATATCCATAGCTGTCAAATTGTTTGTTGCAAGTGATTCTTACACCAAAACAAAAATGAAAACAACAACAATTCCTTATAAAGTTCAGTCCCAACAATTTGATAAAGGAAAAGAAAATACATTGGAATGCAGCTCATACAGAATGCAGCTTGCTAGTTACCTGTGATTTACAAGGAGTCAGAGCTTCCTAGTTTGTATTGGAAACAATGTACCAGCAGGGCTTCAAATATTATCTTCTAGTTTGATATTTTACAAATTGTCATTTGTTTCTGGAACTATAGTTAACATGGATTCTCCACTTCTTCAGATTGATATATCAAAACTGATTTTGAATAGGAAGCTGTTTCTGGTGTGGATTCTGGTGGTTTTCCTTCCCTTTGCACTGGTGATTGCCATTTTCAGTGCACCCAATTTATTCTTGATAGAGGGAATTACAGGGATCTCTGGAGTAGGCCAGACATCGACTTTCAGTTCTGTTAGATTTAGTGGTGGTCCAGAAAATCTTGCACCTCAACCCATGTTAGTTTTTCCCATACAACCACAGAAAGCAGATGCCAATGCCATGCATTCATTGCTTCTCAATGATGGGGTGAACACGGCAAGTAGCTTTGAGAACAGAAGCCAAATCAAACAGATAAAAACAAATGATGGTGAAGGCAAAGCTTCAAAGGGTAGTCAGTCAGGTATGTTAACGTTGGGATTGCCAATAAATAGTCAAGAGGTTGTGGGAGTTAACCGGTGTCGATAGTTTTTCATTAACGTGGTTTATGTTGTGTGGTTTCTGCATAACCAGCTCCTGGCATTCCAACGTGGGTAGCTATTTTTTACGACATACTAGGGCAATAATACTAAATAAACTTTAAAGTGACCTTTCTGACTGCATTTGGTGCCTATTCTAGCATAATTTGTTTGTTTCCTTGTCAGAATATTTGTGAATAGAACATGCTAAGTTTCCCTATTAGAATTTGTGGGAGTTCGTGATTTCCCTGTTAGAATCTCTACGATCTTCATATGTATTAGATTGCTTATGAAAATATTGCTTGCAACTAAGACCTACTTTCAAAGTATTAAATCTACCTTTAATGAAGAGCATGGGACAATGTAAACAGGAAATTGGGACCGTCGTATAGATATGAAAAAGCCCATGAATATATTCCACAAAGTGAACACACAAATCAATTCATAGGCTTACAATACCATTGAAAATTCCAATTTTCAAACACATATTTCGGCAACACACATGGATGGGGCTGCCAGAGGCTTATTATGTCCATATTAAAAAACCAGTTCTTCAGTGAGATTCATGTATATACATTATTGAGGCTATAATCGATTTCTGATACCCATGCTGTAAACCCAATTATATGAATTATTTAGGCTTTCCGCAGGCTTATAACCTCTATATTAGAAAGTAGAAACCCAACTATTTGAGTGAGATTTCTGTACAAACAACTACAGCTGTAATAAGTTTATCATCCCAGTACATTGATAAGCCAAAACTTGAGTAGCAATTTTATATACATAATTGGAGTACTCTAGAACCATCTATCTAGATTCTATAATCCAATTATAGATCAGTGCTTTATATTTCACCTGTTGATTCACATATGATCCAAATTAATTTGCATTTTAAATGATGTCAGGTAAGTGCAACCTTTTTAAAGGGAAGTGGGTCCACGATCCAGAGGGACCTCTTTATACAAATGAGACCTGTGCTCATATTCAAGGTCACCAAAATTGTATGAGGAATGGTCGTCCTGACAAGGAATATTTACACTGGAGATGGAAACCAAATGGCTGCAACCTTCCACGATTTAATGCTACAATGTTCTTAGAATTAGTTAAAGGAAAAGTTTGGGCTTTTGTGGGTGATTCAGTAGCCCGTAACCAGATGCAATCTCTTTTGTGCATGCTTTCTAAGGTGTATTTTTTTAAACAGCTCTGAACTAAACACTGCTACTTGAAAAAATACTGGTCTCAAGAAACTTCGATTTGTAATCTCTTTATCATTCCTAATTTTTCCAGGTTATTTATATCTTTATAATATCTAATTCAACCTTGTCCTGTGCAGGTTGAACATCCAAACAACACATACAAAGATAGGGATAATATATTTGCACACTGGTATTTTCCATCATATAACTTTACACTGATGGTTCTATGGTCACCGTATCTTGTAAAAGCAACAAAGGAAGTTCCAAGTGGAGTTGTAAAGCTCCACCTAGATGTTTTAGACCCAGAATGGGTGACTTTGCTACCAAATACAGATGCCCTTGTTCTATCCATTGGACACTGGTTTCTACAATCAGGTGTCTACATCATGAAAGATGAGGTAGTAGGTTGCCACAATTGTCAAGGAGTGAATGCCACACAGTTGGGCTTCTATTTTGCATTCAGACATGCTATTAGAGCTGCACTTGAAGGAATCAATTTACTGCCAGGATTCCAAGGAACTGCTTTCCTGCAAACCTTCACAGTAGATCATTTTGAGAATGGTCAATGGTCCACAGGAGGCACATGCAATAGAACCGCACCCTACAAAAAGGGTGAGGTTGAACTTGATGGTGTTAATAAAGAGATGCACAAGATTGTTATAGAGGAATATAAAAATAGAACGAAGGAAGAAGCTCCTAACGGCTCCATGATAAAGCTGATGGACATTAGTTACTGTAGTCTACTAAGACCAGATGGGCACCCAGACAAATATAGAGATATCAATTCTTTGTCAGGAAACAAAGCTAATCAGCCTGTTCCAAATGACTGTCTACATTGGTGCTTGCCAGGTCCAATTGATGCATGGAATGAAATTTTATTTATGATGCTCAAGGAACTTTAATCAGTTTTCTGTCGTGTTCAATCTCTTTCGACATATTGCCTAGGATTATTTCAATATGATTTTGTATTAGAGGTCGTACACATCTTCAGTATAGTTCTTAAGGTGTGAGCATAGAGGCACTTTGATTTGTAATCTCATCTATGGAGCTTCTTTTGTTCCATTTTTAAACAGTTCTACAACAGTTTAAAGTTTAAACAGAGGTCTATTGCTTCAATCTATTCTACAACAGTTTGAACAGAGGCCTATTGTTTCAATGTATTAAGAGATTTACAAATCAAGAACACTGTAAAAACTATCACTACATATTGAATCATACATTGATGAAGCCAGAGTATTTGCTGGAGCTGTGTGAAGCCTCATTGAATTTATGATTTATCAAACAGGAATTTTGTAAAACCATAGCTCAACTTCAATGCTCTCTTACTCTGAGAAAAGTGCAGTGTAAATTGTATCTTGACTATTTAAGGATCAATCAAATACATGCATACTTCTTTAAAATAAAAATTTGCTCATACACTGCACTGAAAAAAAAAGGAAAAAAAATTGTCGATATTTGGTGAATCTTTCAAGCTCATAAAATGTTTAAAATGTGCTGTAGAGTACAAAAAAATGTTCCAAATAAAGGTGTGCTTTTGACATCATTGTTGACCAAGATAGTAGGAATAGACTTTTCATTGTGGAAGAATGCTTTTTTACAAAAATACACTCTTAGTGAAATTTTAATTTTACAAATTTAGAAATGAAATTCTGCAAAGATTGAACGTAATGTAGTTTTCAGGAATTCTTCCAGTATTTGAGAATCAGCAAGGAATTTTTTTTTCAGGTTCTCTTCCAGTGGAGGAGGATATTAGATGAAAGCAATTAGAGGAACGCTCCATTACAATAAAGCAGGAATATGTGAGGGAACTTGAGCCAAACAAATAAAATGATCATCACGATTCTATATCAGTCAATCTATGCCCTTAATGTTATAGCAATGCAAACATAAGCTGATGCAAGAGCATCCTACCACATTACACTGCATAATCTCATTTCAGATCACAATAAAGAATCAGAGCTCAGCAACAACTCACACACTAACTCAATTTTCAAAAGTTTCGAATCAAATCTACAAAAAGTACCATTACTAGCAGCCCTTCAAGTTCACAATTAACACGAAATTGATCTTGTAAAGTTCATGACACCATCTTGAGACTTGTGATGTTCACTCCAACATATAACAAGGTTGTATGGGGCCAGAGAGAACTCCAATAAAAACTGCATCAAGATTCTTCAACACCTAATGCTTCATGACCAGATTTTGGACAACCTACACATTTCACAAGACATTGAGCTTGGAACACTTACTGACTGATGCAGATCATTCCTAAAGCTTTGAACTGATTTAAACATCTATTGGTTTCATTCAGAAAACACATAGGATATTGTTGATGTGAGTTTTGTACCACTACATAACATATAGGAATTGAACACTTGATATAGGATATCAAACACTCAACCCTCTCTTGAAAAGTAAATACTCATGAAGAACATGAGAAAACTCCAAGGTTCCTTACACCTGTGGATCCTAACTCAGTTATATTGATGTGATTTGCTAGTAATTGTTGATGTGAGTTTTGTACCACTACATAACATATAGGACTTGAATACTTGATACAAGATATCAAACACTCAACCCTCTCTTGAAAAGTAGTTACTCATGAAGGACATGAGAAAATACTCCAAGGTTCTTTACACCTGTGGATCCTAACTCAGTTATAATGATGTGATTTGCTGGTAATCACGT